>CAAKHD010010412.1:0-13044 GCA_901007705.1 Fistularia tabacaria
CACAACCACAACTAGTCCTACTACTGCTATTACGACCACTAATTCGACTTCTACTACTATTACTACTACTACTACGACTACTACTACTACCATTACTACTGCTATCATCACCACCACAACTACTCCTACTACTGCTATTACGACCACTAATTCGACTTCTACTACTATTACTACTACTACTACTACTACTACTACTACTACTGCTATTATCACCACCACAACTAGTCCTACTACTGCTATTACGACCACTAATTCGACTTCTACTACTACTACTACTACTACTGCTATTATCACCACCACAACTACTCCTACTACTGCTATTACGACCACTAATTCGACTTCTACTACTACTACTACTACTACTACTACTACTACTACTACTGCTATTATCACCACCACAACTAGTCCTACTACTGCTATTACGACCACTAATTCGACTTCTACTACTACTACTACTACTACTACTACTACTACTACTACTACTACTACTACTACTACTACTACGACTACTACTACTACTACTACTACTACTACTGCTATTATCACCACCACAACTAATCCTACTACTGCTATTACGACCACTAATTCGACTTCTACTACTATTACTACTACTACTACTACTACTACTACTACTGCTATTATCACCACCACAACTAGTCCTACTACTGCTATTACGACCACTAATTCGACTTCTACTACTATTACTACTACTACTACTACTACTACTACTACTCCTACTACTGCTATTATCACCACCACAACTATTCCTACTACTGCTATTACGACCACTAATTCGACTTCTACTACTACTACTACTACTACTACTACTACTACTACTACTGCTATTATCACCACCACAACTAGTCCTACTACTGCTATTACAACTACTAATACAATTTCTACTCCTACTACTGCTATTATCACCACCACAACTACTCCTACTACTGCTATTATGACTACTAATACGACTTTTACGACTACTACTACTACTACTACTGCTACTATCACCACCACAACTACTCCTGCTACTGCTATTATGACTACTAATACGACTTTTACTACAATTACTACTACTACTACTACTACTACTTCTACTACTACTACAACTGCTATTACGACTTCGAATACAACTTCTACTGTATTAACAGCGTCTTGCCCGAGGGTCCACGGATGGAACGACCAAACTTCCCATTGGAGCTCTGCAAACTCCTTGTGCAATACCACAACTACTAATAAAACTTTTAGTACTGTATAGCAGCTGCGTGAGAGCATACAAAGAGGCTCCGAAATTCACTCGTAAAACGTCCAAAATTATACACGTGCATTGACGCTGCAGTAACGACAGGTGCCTATTTACTAATGTATCCTCTGCTTTCGGCAAGTTTTTCTGGCGGCAGAGCCTGAAAGCGCGGGGCGAGCCCACAGTCCGTGGATGTTCCTGTAATCCACTGTAATTGCAGGTTGAGAGAAGAGCACAGAATGAGGAGAATGTCAGTCACCCATAATGTTGACTACTAGTGATACCATTGCCAGCAATTGAACACGGAACCTGTACGCTTTTGTTTTCAGAGTCGTGATTTCAGTAGAGGGGGAGAAACAACAAGAGTTTTTTTGCGGCCCAGGGGAAAGGAGAGAAGGCTCTGAGAATCTTGTTTTTTAATTCAAAGAGTTGATATTAAAAATGCGAGCCGGCGCAGACAAACGTGGATCAACCTGTCGGGCTTTCGGTGGCAACTGCTGCTACTTGTCTGTTATGACAGGACAACCTTCCCCCCCTGCAGAGGAATCTGGTTGTAGAAACGTGCTCGGTTTACTGACTCTTCTCTGCCCGTGTGTTTTGACACATCCATAGATCAGGTTTTACTCCGCTCTTTCTCTTGAGACGGTTTGGACGGAGTTGCCGAAGAACCGTTTGCAGTGACGTTCGTAGACTGGTTTCGGTCGGAGTCACTGGTCTTTCGGCGTTTGTCCGACACTCGGGAGATGTGGCGAGTCATGAAATAAATAAATTACATTTTCCCTCGGAGGTCCAGGTGCTCGCTTCCCAATGTGGGATAAAAAAAAAGTTTCATCGCAAACCTGGGCATTCATGTCTCAACAGAGCTGCGGAGGTTCATCCTCTATTTCTGGCATGCAGGGATTTTATTAATTTGAAAATAAGAATCATAAATAATATTATTCGAACTGACAACAATGCAAGCAACGATAATGATTATGATCATTAATAATGACAAGTACATCATAATCATAAATGATAAATATATTCCAATAACAAGCATAGTATTATCAATAATCATTATTGTTACTATCTTCACTATCATTAGAAATATTATTATTGTTACAACAAATTGAATAGTTATTACTATTCGTTATTAATAACAGCAACAGTATTATTGAGTATTATTATACTATTATAGTACAGAGTGAAGTATAGAATATAAGTACCATTAATATTAATGAGAATATCATAATGATAATGACAAGTATAATCATAAAAATGAGTTTATTATAATTGTTATTGCTATCATTACTATAATTATTATTATTCCTACTCATTCAAATTCTTATGATTCCAACAACAAGTACTTTACTATTGATAATGTTACGTTATTATAATTTGCATGAAGCCAATGACTGTTACTGAAAACAACAATAACAATGAGAATAAGTATTATCAATAATAAATTAATATTATTATTGTATTATTATATTTTTATTTTATTAGATTATCATTTTAGGAATGCCGGCGGGGAACCGTTTCTCACGTGTCACTGGCACTCCTTTTTGAGCTCTTCAATTCAAACCCTGCCAGTGAGGAGTGTCCTGTGGTGAAGCAGCCAGTTCTGTCCGTCTATTACTCACAATAAATGTTTTCAGTAAAAAACGATTTATTTGTCGTGCTGCTTTTGTTGGCAAAGGAGACAATCAAGCAGGGGTGTGTGAACAAATCTCTCCCTCCAGTATCAGCGGTGACTCCATTTGAATATTTGCCGGAGCCACTGCTCGTGCATGTACTTGCACAACCCGATCTGAGACAGGCTTGATCCGTCGAAAAAGCAACATGGAAGAAGTATGCGGCGGCCCACTCTGTGCGTGACCAGGCTCCGCAGAAACACCTCTGTGGTTCTTTGTCACACCGAAGCTGGCGGCAAAGGAAAGTGCTCGCCAGGTTTTCTCATGCTCCGCATACTTTCAGTGCTAGTGGCGGTGTAATTACGCTTGTTTGCGCCGTCATGTTGAATCAGGTTTTCCCGTCTCTCAGATCGGCGGTCCCCAACCTTTTTTGTGCCTGGGAACAGCTTTTTGTATGAAAATGTTTCGGTTCAAATAACAACAACCTTTGTCTGCTCACAGTATTTAATCTGAATACAACCATTACACTTTAGCTAATTACAATCATTTTGCACTATAATATCAATTCACCATAATGTAGAGTCAGTGGGAGCCGTTCACCGCTAATAATGCCTAGCGGGGGCGGCGCTTGTGTATCACCTGTTGCCATTAACCCTATACCTAGCTAAGAATCTCGATATTTTCTTGAAAATGCAGCTTTTTTTTCTGCCGACAGTCTGAAACGCTTCTGCCGTCTCATCTGTTCCTCGCTGAGAAAGCGCTCCGGCAACTTTTTTTTCCGGCTCATTTTTTTTCAGGGGCTAGCTTGTGCTAGCCGATGTGTGAAATGGTGCGACAGAATTACGTGCGGCAGGAAGGTGAAGGCGGAAGCAGTCGTTTTTCAAAATAAGATCCGGTACGAAATGATCCGCGGAGCAGGGGTTGGGGACCCCTGTCTTACAAAGCAGCAGTTCTGCAGCCCCATCCCAGTTTACCACTCCTACCGAGTGTCTGAGAAGAACGGAAGGGCTGGAATTCCCGAAAACAGCCATGTCTTCTGTGGGACAATCTTCAGGTGTCCATCTGGGGGCGGAGAGCCTGGTTTTGTTTGAGACTAGACTGGAAACCTTGCATTCAGAGAAAGCTTATAGTTAGCCTCAGGCTAAGTATCCCCCTCCTGACTCTTTTGAAGGATATCCCATGATGCAGTCGTTCCACCGCCTTCATCAGTGCATGACAGGAAGCTCATATCTTCTCCCGAGTTCATTTTCATGGTTTCCAGATCTACTGCAGCCTCTCGGCAGGCGTCCACCGTTGTTCTTATTTATGAATGTTGAAGCCATTTTTGTATCCTGTCAGCTATTATCATGTAACCGTTCGCGGTACTGGTATTAGTAGCATGAGATCGTCAGTGCCCCGTCCCTCCTAACCCTCAGACCACTGTCTGTCTCTCTGGTCGAGGCGGAAGGCCGCCCCCATGGAGCTGGGAAGGTTTTCTCCGGCGGCGATTCTCTCCTCGCTGCTGTCGCTGAGTGCCTTCTGACTTGACTTAATCGGTAAAAGCCCTGATACCGTGGCTCCACGAGCAAGACACTCCGCGACGGTTTGAATAACATCCGCTCTGTGTGACCTCGAGTTCTCGTCACCACGTTGTTTGGATTTGTTTTCGCTGCCATCGGAAAACAATCTGGAGTTGAGTTGAGCTTTGTGATGCGGATCCCCTTGGAGTTGATGTTGACACTGCCAATCACTAGGGCGGCCTCCATCTGGCATGGTAACAGAAGCTGAGGATAGGTGAGACATACAGTGCTCTTTGTTTTTGTTTTGGATTAGCGTGAGGCGTTCAAGGGTGTGGTGCTTAAAAAGATGAAATTATGTGACGGGCATGAAATCAAAAACACGGTGCATAAAAAGCATACAACTCAGCCTTGCTGCTCTCACGCAGACAATTAATGAAATATAAAACCCTTTCTCAGTGATCCTTTCTGTCCAGCGCGTTGACAAATGGCCCTCAGACCGGAGGCCGGTCTAAACACCGGCGGACGGGCGGCGACCTCCGGGTCAGACCACTGCATCACTGACACTTCTTCCTCCAGCTGGACTCCACCCAGTCTTTCGGTCAGGAGTCCGGGCCCCTCACTTACAGACGCATTATGGACTTTGATGGCGTTAATAACATGACAAACTACGCTTCAGGCTGCCTCTCCTCCGTCCGCACTTGAGTGAGCGACCGGGTTTAGCAAAGTGTCTTGGTAATCTGACCTCCTTACAGGTTCCAATAACATGAAGCCATGATATTAGATCAGCTAGCAGAGCGCAAGCGGAAAATATTTAGAACCGCAATAACCAGGTGTTCGGTCCCCAGCAGATAACATCTGATCATGTCTGCTGGCCGTGGTGTGCGCCTGGATCACAAAAGTCATTTACACCGATGTCTCTTCCGTCCACTGCCCGGCACATCAGCCTGGAGCAAAGCTAGAAAGGGATTTAACGAAATACTTTAATGAGGCAGCGATCTGTGCAAGGCTGCCAGCTGAGGATTGGCCTGTCAAAGACATATTTGCATACTTCTGTTACGGTCGATCTCTTATCATCGAGTGAAAAAAAACGATCTGTTGTTGTGGACAGAACCGCCGTATTTGTTTGCAACTCCAGGACTTCCTGCTTGATACGCGGCCCGGCCGACGGATCGACTCAAGTTGTTGCTTGAAACCCGCGGGCCGACGTCCAAGGAACGGGACAATCAGACAGCGTTCTAAGAAGTCGAATTATTGCTGGCTTGATCACCCTTGAAATGAGAGAGGGAGAGATTTCCACGCATTAAGAGTCACCATCAACCCTTCAACTTCTTCTTTTTTCCTTTTGGCTGCTCAGGAAGAGAATCAACCTCCTCCATCCAACCCTATTTCTCTGTGTCCTCTTCTCTCACACCAGCCAAACTTCATGTCCATCAACCCTTCAACTCACCAACCACAATCCCTTCATCCAGTCACCGAGTCATCAACAACCATCGACGACTTCTTTCTCTCTATCTTCATTTGTTTCTTCTTGCTACCTTCTTCGAAGTGCTGCTGGAGCCGAGGTTGCACGTCGATTTGGGGTTGAAGCTCCCGTCCCTTGGAGGTCCGGCGTTGACTGAGGCTTCTGGAATGGATGGACCATGAGAGAGAGAGAACATTGTGCCCTTCAGTGCTCATGCAAGATGCACTGTCATCTGAGGCACGTCTGATTGGATCCAAAAGCGAGACATTTCCTTGATGTTTCAATATCTAACTGGCGAGGCCTCGGTGCGGAAATGATATTCAAATATGGTCGCCTGTTGTGAAACTGATACCGACACACAAACGTGAGAGAGGACGACAACGGCAACAACAACGTCCTGACGGCGGAGTCTGAATTCGAGGCGATGCGCTTGTAAACAATCTACCGTCACCTGAGCCGGAGCTGGAGGGCGCAAACTCGAGCCCAGCTGTGCTCCTTCTTTCCCCTGAGCAAAAACGCAGAATGGAGCAGATCTGTAACCGCACAAAGGACCAGGTAAAGTACAGAGTGCATAACTGTTATCCTGAAAACACGCCCCTTCCATTATCTCAAAGTCAACCAACCTGCTGCCGGCGCTGAAGGCTGCACTCAGCGGAGCTCTGCGGCTCCAGCACATTCACGGGGAGGATACTGAGCCCAGAGGATCATCATGAGGACTGTCTGCCTGCTTCACCTGGTGAGTCCAACACGGCCAGTTTGCCGTTTGTTTTCCTTTTCCCGGCCAAACATGGCTGCTCAGCTTCTCGACTCATTTGAGATTCAGTTTTAGGTTCTTCCATGTGTGTACAGCTTCTTTGCCCCTCCCGTGAGGCTGAACAAACATCTAGTTTTCTTTGCTTTCCTTCAAGAAGACGGTGAAACCTCCGGGACCAGAAGGAACTGGTCGAGAGTACAATATGCGGCTCCACGTACTGCGTTTTCTGGAACTTGTAATGCACATCCGTTGTGAAATGTATTGTTTATCCTTTGAAATAGCAGAGCAGGGCATCTTCTGTCGTGAGCTTTCTCGCTGAGGAATCACGACGGAGGAGAGATGGATCCTCTTCTAAGTTTGCCAACGCACGGCCAGAACATAGCTGCTAACAGATTCTAAGCCAGGCTAACCGCTCCCCGGATTGAAGCGATCAGACGCAACGCTCGATCGCAGACTTTAGAGCTGCAACACAAATCACGGCGGCGTTGACATCTCAACTTACTTAAATGTCAAACATGCCAAACAAGTCGTCCTGGAACAAATTTACTGCTGGATGCCAAAGACTACTTCTGGTTGACTTCAGTGACTGATGGACAGGAGCAGCCTGACCTTTGCTTGAAGGGTTCCCTAATACACAGTCTTGTCAATCAGCAGTAAATCCTGGGGAGTGAAACCGTCTGTCACCTGTCGTACCACGACACAAAGTGCAGAGAAGAGTTCCATTACTCGCTCCTCATCAGCAGAAATAAAGACCTCTAAAAGTTGAGCATACAGGTCTGGCACCGGCCTCCAGAGCATTCCCGAAGCTGCTGCTCCTCACCGAGAAAACAGACAATGGGCATCGCAGCTTCTTGCTTCTGTGACGTGGTGAAGTCGCGGTCGCCCGGACGAGCACTGCGTTCCCATTTCGAGACTTTGAAACTTTGAAACCACCAACGCTGTGGAACAGCTTTCCTCCTGATAGGAAGGTTGCTCCAGCGGTTCTTCAGCCCCAAAGCTTGCTCTGTTGAGCATAACAAGTCTTAAGTTTTGTTATTGAGGTTTATCATTTTATTGTGAATCTTTTTATTGCCCAACTTCCTTATGGGTGGCAAAGCGGTTAGCACTTCCTCCTCACAGCCAGAAGGTCCCCGCTTGGATTCCCACAAGGGCCCGTTCCGTGCGGAGTCTCCACGTTCTCCTCGTATCTGTGTGGGGTTCCTCGGGTTCTCCGGGTTCCTCCCGCAAGCAAAAACATACAAGAGCTTCAGTCGAGACCCTCTGATCTCACCGTTAGAGTGGACCGACTGCAGGACAGGAACAGTCATTGTCCTTCTCTGTCCCACTTATTGTATTTGGAGTTTGATGAAAAACACTTAATGATAATAATAATATTGATAATATTACTAATAATAACAATAATAATATTAATTAAAAAATAAAAAGAAATAAATAATAATAATAATAATAATAATAATAATAATAATAATAATAATAATAATAATAATAATGATAATAATGATAATAATGATAATAATAATTCCCTAATTGTTCCATTAATACATTTAATGTTGAGTTTTGTCCAACTTCATTTGAAATGCCGGACCAAGAACAGAAACTAAAAGACCGATGGAGGAGGTCTCTTGGCTGAACGTCACGCAGTTAGATAAAAGATTTCCTAAAAAGTCAGATGGACAAGTCGATTGGCTGATCGGCAGATTAAAAACAACAGGGATTACTTAAACTGGTCAAGGAAACGTTCACAAAAATGCAACGGTTGTTTTTTTTTTTTCCTGAAAGCCCGAAGCAAGAAAGAGAGAGAGAAGTACGGCAAAAAGAAGGCGACTCGAAAACCAAGCGTGAACATCTGCCGAATGTGCTGAAAGGCAAATATCTTGATATTGGTAAATGCTGAAAAAACTATTTAAAAAATCAATATGAATAAATTATTAAATTAGTGAAAATAAAGATATTAAAACATAAAAAAAAGAAATGATAATAAATAAATAAGTAGAGCATTTTCCATCGAATTGAGAAGAGTGAAGAGAAGGATTCAGATGAATGACCTGCATGTTTTTGGACTGTGGGAGGAACCCGGAGAACCCGGAGGTTCAAGCAGGAGTCGTGCTCCTGGCGGTGCACTCACGTTCTTCTCTCTGCAGGTGTTGGCCATCCTGGCTCTCGGCAGACCGCCCGCGGGCCGAGCCGAGCAGGTGAGTGACTCGCCCGCCGCCCCGAGCGCCCCGATTGCCCCGATTGCCCCGATTGCGTTTTTGCTTTTCGCCTTTTTCACTCCGTTGTCCCCGGCGGCGCAGGAGCTTCTGGCGCGTTCCAAACGGAGATGGGTTCTGTCCACGATCGAGGTGGTGGAGGAAGACCCGGGGCCGTTCCCCAAAGAGATCTCCAAGGTGGGTCCGCGAGCTGCCGCCGTTGCGTAACAGATATCAACAACGGATGTACGGCAGCTGGCCGCCGCGCACGCGGGGAGTAACCGCACGGCTGTTTCTTCTGGACTAGATGTTCAACAACAAGACGAAAGATGACAAGAACCACAGATACGAGATCAGCGGCGTAGGTGTCACGAAGGAACCGGTGGGAGTGTTCTCCATCGACCCCGAGAGCGGGGTCGTCCTCGCCCACCGCACCATCGACAGGGAGGTGAACAGCATATTCCACGTGAGGAACTTTGCCGCACGTGGATTCCGTATTGACTCGTGGAACATCTTCTGATCCGCGTCTCCGCCCCCCAGATCAATTTCGACGTCTTTGACAAATACACCAACAAAAAGATAGACAAGGAACTGGCGTTCGACGTGGAAGTCGTGGACATTAATGACAACGCGCCCAGATTTTTCCTCCCGGAGGTCAGAGAAAGCGTGAGTGAGAACTTGCCAGAAGGTGAGAGAGCAGAAGACCGTCGACGTCCTCTGTCGTCTTTAAGTATTTAAGGGTTCCTTAAATGTTGCCGGGGTTCAATAGATAATGAACGCATGAATAAATGAGGATTAGACGTGGTTTCAAACCCATTCCCATCGTCTCCAAGGTTACCTGCCGGTTCAGATCCAGGTGGCGGACCAAGACCAGCCCAACTCGCCCAACTCCAGCTTCACCCTCCGCGTGGTCTCACAGGAGCCGCAGAGCCCCAAGATCGACGTGGAGCAGATCAAAAACAAAACCCCGCAGCTCACGTTCAAAGGGTGTTTCGACTATGACGTGAGCGTCCAGAACAGACCGCGCGCGCGGCTTTTGCTCGCCGTATGCTACGATCGTCACACCGACTACCTTCTCACGCCTTTCAGAAATTCAAGGAGTATAAAATTATCGTGCAAGCGAACGATCACGGACAGCCCTCGCTCACCTCCACCATGGTCATCTTCCTCAATATTACCGACTCCAACAGCCACGCGCCGACGTTCAGGGAAAAAACGGCAAGCAGTTTCCGTTATCTCCCGCTGTCTCCACTGAAGCTCCGGAACCCTGCATTCACGTCAAAGATGTCCCGTTTTCTTTCAGTACAACGGCGAGGTGTCAGAGATGGACATCACCGACGATGTCATGAGGTTCGCGGTGGACGACGCCGACACGCCCGGCACTCCCGGCTGGCGCGCCACGTATTTCTTCGTCGAAGGAAACGAGGACGGAAACTACAAGCTTGAAACCGACCCCGTGACGAACGAGGGCATTCTGAGCGTCATCAAGGTATTTGCGTTCGCCGCGAGTTGTCCGTCGCTGTGAAGCCGCGGTGCTCCGCTCCAGCACTGACAGCCTTCTACGGGTGTCTTCAAGGGGAAGGATTATGAAAAGACAACTTTCAAAGACCTGGTGATCGGAGTGAAAAATGAGGAATCTTTGTTTACTTGTGGAGAAAAGGCCGGCAAGATCGCCGACGCGACGCCTCCCAACACGGCCAAGGTCAAAATCAAGGTCATTGACGTCAATGACCCGCCTCAGTTCGAGAAGGAGGTGGTTGATTTGTTTGTCAAGGAAGAGGAGGAGCCGGGGCAGGTGCTTTTCACGCCCAAGGTCACGGATGTTGACTCAGAGGTGTCCAAAATCAGGTGCGTTCCACACACAGACACACACACACAGCCTCGTACGCCTATCCTCACCTCGAACTCCACGTCTCCTGATCCCACGGGAGACGCTTTTAGAAGTTCTAAGAACTCAGTTCTGAGAGCTGTGGATCTAAAATCCCGTTCCGGGAAAGTAGCCTCCTACAGGGAAACCTTCTAGTTGTGCATTCCCACAGGCAGTCAGGAACCGCGGTAGATCCGACGTGCACCTTAAGCTTAAAAACAAACCACGGAAGAAGAGGAAGAAGAGGAAGATGACAGGGACGCCACGGATGTGGAAGTCGCCGCAGTGTCATGGACTATCAGATGGGCTGGAGCTTTTCTATCTTCTCCCTGCACTGTGCGAGGAACCCTGGTAGCTGTAAGCTAACTCCAAACATAGTTTTGCCAAAAACATAGATGTTCCTCAGCGAGCCGTGGAAACTGGCCAGAAGACCCTGGAGCTTTTTTTGTCACTCCATTTCTTGCTGCTTCTGTCCATTTTGCCCCAAGAAAACATCTGACCAGGACCATAGTACCATAGTGACCATAGTATTTAGGACTGGCTCTCTGTAAGAAGTATCGGGTAAACAGCGTGGCTTGTGAGCCCCACCAAGCACCTACGTCACACGAGTTTCTATGGAACCGAAAAAAAGACCCCGCCTCAGAATAGGAGCTAAAACAGCTCTCGGAACTGAAGCCCGCGGCTCCTGGGTTCCTCTGCTGTCCAAATGCACCGATGGTCCATCATTCAGTAGCTGGAGGAACAGAAGCTGAACATCTGATCACTGCTTCTCTCTGGTTGCAACAACTACTCAGTTGTTCCTTCAGAAATAAGATATAATGTGTTATCCCCTCTATCGTCAGGTACGTGCTGGTGGAGGATGAGGCTAAACTGGTGAAGGTTGATGAAAAAACGGGAAAAATCACTTCCAGAAAAAAGTTAGACCGAGAGTCACCCTTTGTCCACGACAACGTCTACAAAATTGTGATGCATGCAATAGATAGCGGTAGGTCGGGGCGACGGCTGGTAAACTCCTCTCCCGGTGTCACGTTAGAGATCTTCTGAGTAAACCTGCGTGTTTTTTTTTTTCATTTTCCATCTCGGACACTAAGACGAGCTGCCAGCCACGGGCACGTGCACCGTGCTGGTCCACCTGAAGGACATCAATGACAACCAGCCAAAGCTGGTCAACAGCAGCCTGGTCATGTGCTGGAACAAGGCGCCAAAGGTCATGGTTCCGGCGGAGGACTTCGACGCCCACCCGTACAGCGGGCCCTTCAATTTCCATTTGGATAGCGATGGCACAGATCTGAGTCAACGATGGAAGTTCGACCCTGCTATCGGTCGGTCCACTTCTACGTTCTCCTCGCTGAACACCAACCTCGAAATCATTTTTTAATCGATGGAAGAGCTTCGAATCCTTCTCTGTCTGTGCTTCAACAGGTGAGAAAGGCGGGCTGGTTAGCCTGAGAGACCTTCCGTACGGGAATTACTCCGTGCCCTTGCTGATCCAGGACAAACAGGGCGTGGTGGGCCGTGACGTTGTCCGAGTGATTGTTTGCGACTGCGAGGACAAGGAGGTGTGCCGGGACAAGAAGCCCATCTCCTTCGGTCTTGGAGAAGACGCCATCGGACTCATAATTGCGGCATTGCTCCTGTTTTTGTGTGAGTACAACTGTCAGCGAGGACCCATCTGGAAGACCCTGGAAACCGGTTGTCGTTTACAAAGATCGAGCATTCTCCATTCACCGTTCTTAATCCCTTTGTGAGGCTCCCATATATATGTATATATATATATATATATATATATATATATATATATATATATATATATATATATATATATATGTGTGTGTGTGTGTGTGTGTGTATATATATATATGTATATGTATATATATATATATATGTGTATATATATATATATATGTGTATATATATATATATATATGTATATGTATATATATATATATGTGTGTGTGTGTGTGTATATATATATATATATGTATATATATATATATATGTGTATATATATATATATGTGTGTATATATATATATGTATATGTATATGTGTATATATATATATGTATATGTATATATATGTATATGTGTATATATATATATGTGTATATATATATATATATATGCATATGTATATATATATATATATATATATATATATGATGTTTGCAGATGATATTGTGATCTGTAGTGAGAACAGGGAACAGGTTGAGGAAAATCTGGAGAGGTGGAGGTGTGCTCTGGAAAGGAGAGGAATGAAGGTTAGTTGCAGCAAGAAGGAATATATGTGTGTGAATGAGAGGAACCCGGGTGGAACGGTGAGGCTCCAGGGAGTGGAGATCAAGAAGGTGGAGGATTTCAAGTACTTAGGGTCAACAGTCCAGAGCAACGGAGAGTGTGGAAGAGAGGTTAAGAAACGGGT
>CAAKHD010010416.1:0-17859 GCA_901007705.1 Fistularia tabacaria
ACACACACACACTCTAACCCACACACACACACACACACACACACACACACTCACACACACACACACACACACACACTAACTCACACACACACACACACACACACTAACTCATTCACTCACACACACACACTAACACACATTCACACACACACACGCTAACTCACTCACACACACACACACACACACGCTAACTCATTCACACACACACACACACACACGCACACACGCAAACTCACTCACACACACACACACACACACACACACACACACACACACACACACACACACACACACACACACACACACACACACACACACACACACACACGCTCATCATTCACACACGCACACACACACACACACGCTAACTCATTCACACACACACGCACACACACACACACGCTAACTCATTCACACACACACGCACACACACACACACGCTAACTCATTCACACACACACACACACACACACACACGCTAACTCATTCACACACACACACACACACACACACACACACACACACACACACACACACACACACACACACACACACACACACACACACACACACACACACACACACACACACACACACACACACACACACACACACACACACACACACACACACACACTCCCTCTCCCCCCGTCCTGACCTGTGGGGGTTGGGGGGTGTCCCTGTAGCTGGGCACCACCCTGAGTGTGATGCTGCCGCTGGCGTCCCTCAGGATCTCCTGCAGCCGCTGAGGATCTTCTCCCGCCTGCTGTCCGTTCACCTCCAGGATGACGTCCCCGGCGTGCAGCATGCCCTGCCGGTGGATGGAGCTGTTGTGGAGGATCCTGGCGATCACCATCTCCCCTCGCTCCACGCGGAAGGTCACCCCCTGCGACGGCACAGCCACAGGATCTCAGCGCGCCGCGGGGACCTCCTGCTCCTGGACCTCCCGGAGCCGCGAACTCACCAGGGCTTCTCCGGCCTTCTTCTGGATGCCGATCATCCTGACGGCGTCGGACGGCAGCAGAGGGCTGCTCAGCGGAGCGCCGCCGTCCGCTGGGGCGCCGGCGGGCTCGAAGCTCTTAGAGGCCACCTTGTCGTGAGCCTCCATCAGAGACTGGGAGGAGAAGAAACAACACAGAGGTGAAGACCGGAAGGTCCACCGTCTGAGGCGACCAGGGGATTCCTTCACACAACTCCTGACGAAACAAGACAAAGACCAGACTGGAAGGAGGGATGGAATGAGGGAGGAGAAGAGAGGAGGCTCTCGCCAAATCCAAACATCTTCTCCGAGTGTTTAGACCGTGTTCTTGCCTCGCTTCACCCACACAAATGTGCCCGCCATTGGCTCCAGCTCCTCCAGCACTTCAAGTTCCTCCAACACCTTCAGCTCCTCCAGCTCTTCCACCCACGCTGCCCGGTGGATGACCCACCTTAAAGTGAGGCTCCTGGAGGATCCTGGAGAGCTCGGCAGCATTGGCGTTCTTCTCCTGCAGCCCGCTGAGGGAGTCCAGGATTTCTGTGAGCAGCTCCACGTTGTTGTCCCTCACTGCGTGTAACTCCACCTCCTCCAGACGCTCGTGGGCCTGCGCGCACACGCGCGCGCACGCACACACACACGCACGCACGCACACACACACACACACACACACACACACACACAGTTACACCTGAGACACCAGGCTGTCCTCCTCAGTCCCACCTGAGGCACGTCTGGACATGGTTCCCGCTGGCTGAAGGGGAAGAGTCCTGGTGTCGGACCCGGAGGTGAACCTCCAGCTGACCCCTGGCAGCGTCATGGTGTCACATGAGGAGAGCAGCTAAGGTTGCACGTTCCAACAAGGTGAGGGAGGCCAGGGTTAAATATCTGCCCGTGTTCTTGTGGGGTCTGAGCCGACGGACCTGGAGCTCCACAGCGTCTACCGTGAGACAAAACACGTCTGCGGTTCTGCTACGCCGCTCGGTGGTGAAGGAGGAGCCTCTCCTTCTGCTGGTGGGACCCGACCACCACCTGACACTGCAGCTGCTGCTGCGTCCCATCATCCAGCAGGTCCAGGACCCGCAGTTTGGGCCGGACCTCCCAGGGAAGCCGGCTTCCTGGACCCCGGGGTTGAACCGACAACCTAAACCTGCACCGGGGGCTGGAGACTGATCGTCACAGAAGATATCTCTGTGTGAAAAGGCTGGTTTCAACTGAGGTTAGGAGACGCTGTCTGCTGGAGACCCGGCTTCAGGGAAGCTCACAACCCCCCCGTGTGTGTGTGTGTGTGTGTGTGTGTTACCTTGGCGAGGGAGCGGACGATGGGACTCTCCATGATGCCTCTGAGGAAGATGAGGTCGATGTCTTTGGCTCCTGTGCCGGACGGCAGGTCCTTCAGGTTGTCCAGGACCTGCTGCATGGCTGCAGAGGAGCACATCTCGTCAGGCGCCGTGCAAAGCTGGCCTCCAGAGAAGCAGAGACCGCGGGCCCGTGAGCACGCGGACAGAGCGGAGAACAATATCTGCTTATCAGCAGGCCAGAAGAACAAGCGGTCCTGCTGATGAGTGGAGCCATTGACGGAGAACAAAGCTCATCTCCTCCTCAGCAGCAGCAGCAGAGGCACCAGACCATTGTTCTGCTGACAAACCCGCCTTGTGGCCCGAGAGCCGGGCGGCACCGAGCCATTGGACCCGAGTGGCTCCCGACACGCGGGGGGTCTGAGGGACCGGCGGAACCTTCGGCTTGGAGCAGGAGGAGCAGCCAGATGATTGGACACCGCGCTCTCCTCCAACAGCGATCCACCGTCCTCCACCCGCGACGTCTCACCTGAGCCAGACTTTGCGTTGGCCACCGTCATGGCGTCCGTCCTTCAGGCGCCGGACGTCCAAACCCAGGAGAAGCAGCCGAAGCCGACCGGGACCGGAGCCGGGGGCTGGGGAAAGGACGGACACGCGGCGGGTCAGTGAACGCCCCGCTAGGATCTCCACGCCGGCCATCTACGCTCATCGGGACGTGCTGGAGGAGCACAGGCCGCAGACAGGAAGCTCCTGTCTCTGCTACACGGCGGCACGCACCGTGGACAAAGGAGGCCATTCAACAGAGGACCACACACACACACACTCTCACCGCCCTGGGAACATACTGTGCTACCAATCAGAAAGCGAGCAGCAGGGTGGACACGCTGACCTGGAGGCTGTGAAGCCCCAGAGGACACTCACCGCTCAGAGCATCCGAGCAGATGACCTCCCACACGGAGCGTCGCTGTCTCCTCTCATCTGGGACCTCTGGGCTGGAGACACAAGGAGGAGGCACATGTCTCTTATCGTTCATGTGAAGCTCCTCCAGGACGGCTGGACCTCAACAGGGTTCTCATTGACCGTCTGGGAGCATCAGTGCATTTCACTGTTATGAGCTGCACATCTTCTGGTGGGGAGGAGAAGATGATGCACCCCGCCCCCCTCTAAAGACTCCCTTCACTTGAAATCCCGTCTGTCTCTGCCCTGTTTGTGTGTGTTTAGCTGACCGGAAGTCGTCTCTGACGCGAGCGGATGTGTCGGCTGATCGGGCCGGAAGTAGCTCTGCTGGCGGCGGAAGGACACCGAACCGCGACCCGTTCGCGTGCGCACATGGCGATTACGTTTCGCTTTCAGGGGCGCACGTGCGGCCGCCCCTCTCCGGGGGCTAGCTCGCTAGCGATGGGGGCTCGTTCGGCGGCCGTCCGGGAGACACACACCCGTGAAAAATATCGAAATAAAGCTGGGGGTCACGTCGGGGTGTGTGTGCCGGGCAGACGCTGCCCGGAGTCCGATGAACGCGGCCATAGTGTGTCGCGCAGGTATGTTCGCGCTGCTAAAGACTGTTAGCAAACACTAGCATGTGCTTTCACGCGCTGGTGATTGCTAACCAGCAATTAGCCTGCACAGGCTAGAGACGGTCGAAATTACCGCGGCCAATGAGCCGAACCCCGCTTCTCGAATCCGACCAGGAACGTCTCGCCGTGGGGAAACGGATGGGATGGTTTTGGCAGCCTCCCGGGAACTCCATTAGCGAGGTTAGCTGCTAACACGGCTAGCTCTCGGCGAGTTAGCTAGGCTAGCGGTTAGCTTTCCTAGCAGGTTGCTAGCGGAGGAGGCAGAACCGATCCACGCCGCTGCCCGGAACTACCGGCGGGAGTGACAACGTTACCGAACGTTCCCGGCGCGCTCCTGTCACCCGTCCATGCTCCTCCGCCGTCCCGGTTTCCAATAAACCTCCGGTTCTCTGCGCGGAGCCGTGTCCCCAGCGGGCGTCCAGTCCGCGCGCCTCTGCGCCCCCTCCCGCTGTCCCCGTCCTCTCAGCGATCACGCCCGGCGCCGCGGGAGGCTCGTCCAGGACAGCCGCCGCACCGGAACCGGGGTAGACGGCTACCGGAGGTAGGGGGGGGGGCGCGTCAGCACGCAGGATGCCGTGGAGTAAAAACACCGGGGTTCGGAGCAGCGAGGATGTGTGCGTGCGTGCAGAAGCGCACACCTGCAGCCAGGTAAGGTGAGCAGGCGACCTGCTGCGGCGGCGGGCGCACACACACACACACACACACACACACAGTTTCCTGACCTGGTGTTGGACCTGCATGTGTGTGCGGGGGAGCGGGACGTGGGGCAGGTAGATGTTGGAGGTGAACCTCGGCGCTCCCTGGTCACCTGACGGGATTAACCGCTAATCTGGGCTCAGGATCTCCAGCGGGCGACACAAGCAGAGGAGTCCACGCAGCAGAGGTTTATTCCCTTTATTGAAGCTTCTCCAAACAGCAGCACACACACCAGACAGTTTGATTCTCCACCTCTAACATCTCCTTCACGTCGGAATCCGTGTTCGCCACTAGATGGCGGAGGCAGATGTTGACCCACATCTCACACCAGCGCTGGAGAGACGTTGGAGACTCGGGAGGTACTTGACTGACACGACACGAATTTCATGCAACACAGATGTTCATCTCAAGTGACCGTGAAGAACAGCCGCACCGGCATCACCACGCGGGCAGCTCGTCATCCCTGCAGCAGGAGACACGGGTGAAAGACCTACTCGGCCGGCGGAACATCCCCGACATCAGCCGGGACCAACTGAGCAGATCGGCAAAGGCGTGCGAGTTCTGGCCCTCTTACCTGACGCAGGTGGATCTGGGGATGCTCTCAGTGTTCTCCCTCACCAACACATCTGAGAACAGAGTATCTGGACCGGCCCTCTTGCCGTACCTGTGGACAGGAGAGAGTGTGATGGACCTCCGGCGGCGCCGTGGACGGCGGCGCGGCAGCACCCACCTCTGTCTGGTGATCAGGTTGATGTAGTGTCTCAGGGCGGAGTAGTACTTGGCCAGCTCCTCGGGCGGAGCTCCCTCCTCGGGGCTGGCCGGCTTGTGGGGATACGCGTGGACGGCGCGATAAGAGCACGCCAGCAGCCAGAGGACCACCACCCCCAGGGACATCCTGGAGCAGATCCTGGACCAGAGCACACACACAGCCACACCTCAGGGCGGACGCCAAGCACGTCCTCCTGAAGCAGGAGCTCCGAGGAGACCCGGAGAGGCTCCCGTGGGATTCGGAGAGCGGGAGCGGCTTACATGATGATGTTCCACCTTTGGAATGTGCAGCTGGATCTTCCTCCTCTTCCAGGCTCCTCTGGCAGTTTCCAGGCGCCACTGGTGTTTTATATGGTGTGTGGAGGAGGAGGAGGACCACCCCGTCCACTCCTGAGGAACGCCCCCTCTCCTACCCACAATCACACGCACTATTACTGCTTTTTCCAAAAGTCTGAGGGATCTACTTTTCCTCTTCTTGCTCTTCACCCGGCTGAAGTTGTTTTTCCAGCCACCTGTCAGGGTGACCTCTGAGGTCTTTCTTTTGGAGCCACCTTCTCCAGACCTTCTGCCCACACTGACAGCCACTTACAATTAGAGGAAACTGTTCCTCACCTGATACTTAAAGGAACGTGTCTCCAACATGGACGTCACGTCACCCCGAAGGATTCCTCCTACACAGAGCAGATGAATGTCAGCGAACCCACAGCTCAGAGGAGGAGCTGTGGGGTAGGAGGTCCATGTTGTATGAGAGTTCATCCCTTCAGATGAGACATCATCTGCTCATATTCATGGAGACCCTCCTGGGCTCTGGAGGACAATGGAATCATGTCAGTGAAGCCTCCTGGAAATGGGAGTGTCTCCAGAGGTCTCCTCTGTGTTTGGAAGAGGAGATGATGTTCTGGTCTGAGGAGCCCAAGGTGCAGGGTCTCGATCTGGAGACAAATACTTCAAGCCTGCCTGAGGATCCTGAGACAACTCCTGATCATCTACGCTGTTCCTCCTCTGCACATGGCGGTCGAGTGG
Source organism: Fistularia tabacaria (assembly GCA_901007705.1). Lineage (NCBI taxonomy): Eukaryota > Metazoa > Chordata > Actinopteri > Syngnathiformes > Fistulariidae > Fistularia > Fistularia tabacaria. The sequence continues at coordinate 6,336 of CAAKHD010010416.1, forward strand.
ACAAGGAGGGCCCTGAGTAGAAGACCTCGTCGCTTCAGGTGAGGGTGAAGGCTCTGCGTTCCGCAGGGTGCCGGAGCAGACGTAATCCCTCACCTGCGTCCCATCTGACACACTTTCCGCCAGTTTCAGACCATAATGGGCCCAATTTGGCCCCAGAGCGGCGCCACAAATGACAGCAAATCACAGCTATAACGCTCCAATTGCTGCTGATGGAGGGCAGAGAGCTTGCAGGCGCTTTGAGGAGAACCATTTTCTCTGAAGACCTACTTTACGGAAATTTGACGGCAGATTGGCCGTGTTGTTTCCTGTGACGGACAGGAGACGTTTACGGCCCCGCCGCGGAGAAGCCGGACCGGACAAGGCTGTCTGGAGCGCAAGGAGTAAAAACTCCCGGGCCGCTCGGACCAGCATCTGCTCGGACAGAGGAGGAGAGCTGCTCCGCCTCCGCATCCCCAGAACGCTGGACGGAAGCCTCCTCAAGCAGGAGGCGTTTGATGGCGTTCGCCTGCCTGGGAGGGGAGAGATCTCTCGCTGAGCGGTTCTGGTCCCGGAGATCACTTTCCAGGGACGTTCCAGAGACCGCCATGCCGCTGCGGGACGCGGATGTTCTCCGCCCGCTGGAGGAGACACAAGGTTTTCATTTGGAGAAGCGCCTTCAGCCTCCTCAGTGCTGGTGGAAGGAGAAGGATTCAATCGTAATCAGCGATGCAGAGCCTTCCTGGGGTTTCTTTCACCCCCCAGGATGGATGGATTAACAGTCATTATCGGATCCCAGCAGTCCCACCCATGATGACAACTAATGAGAACATCGGCAGCGGCACGACGTCGACACACTCCGTCTCTCCGCAGCTCCTCTGCCTGACCCCCCCCGGACCCCCAACACTCCCAGAGACCAGCCCACGGCCGGCAAGCACCGGCTTCATGGAGCCACAGCCTCCAGCTGTCTGCATGATAAACACGTGCTTGCTGTAGAGCAGAATAGTCCTTTAATCGTCCCACGGTGGAGTGTGTGTGTGTGAGTGTGTGTGTGAGTGTGTGTGACAGTCTCACCGCTGGTTCTGTGAGTCATTCTGTCAAACGGAGGAATGAATAAACGAATGCTCGGCCTTTCAGTCTGCGCGTCATTACTTTTTACATTTAGCTAATGCTCACATGCAGCGGCCAATGACAGTGAATGGTCACTTGCTAAGCAACATCATTGAGGCTGTGTGGGTCTTTGTGTGTGTGTGTGTGTGTGTGTGTGTGTGTGTGTGTGATTTGACTTTCTCAACAACAAAAGCTGATAATGATCATCTACGAAGCTCTGGTCATTTCGACAGAAACAACTGAATCAGACCCTCAGAACACCAGCAGAGCTACACTTTTCTGTGATAACTTCTAATGGCGCAGAAAACCTTCTCATACCTTCACTGCTTCAGAGGCACTGCAGGGACGATGTGGAGGTGGTCCCACATTTGGCTGCAGACATCGGGTTCACTTCAGAAGGGTGAATTTCATCCGTCTTTGCAACTACACTCTTCTGGTGGACCTGCTTCTGCGAAGGGGAATGTAAACATTTGACAGAGAGGAGTGCCTGTTGGGAGTAAATGAATCCACCCCAGCCAGTAACCCCCCCGGGGGCAGCTCACCCGTGTCCCGGTTGTCCCTAGATCCATGCCTGGCTCCGGATGGGAGACCCGGGGACATCAGAGAGGGGTGTCAGTCTCTGTTGGACAAATTAAACAAAGTAAAATGACACAATAAACGTCAGAAAAATAAAAGACCACCAGCGAAACTATGTGAAGAAGACAACCGTCAATCACTCTCCAAACACAACTCAGGGACGGGATTCCAGTTACAGGTAGAACCATGAGGGCACTCAGCTGAGCCTCCGCGCTTTCTGCAGGGGTGGTTTTGGAGCCGGAAGGAGAAAGCTTCATCACCTGCTCCACGATTCCTGGTGTCAGAGGAACGGGAGGAACGGTCTGGGAGTTTCACTTCTTTCCGATGTGAAATGACAAAATACTGACAGCTCAGCTCAACGCTCAACAATTCTTTTGTGGGGGTGAAGAAGCTTCAGCTTGCCTTCAGCTCTCAGCTCAGGGAGGAAAAACAAACCGCAGCGACACGGGAGGATGAAGGATAAATCCAATTTATTGTTTTGTTTTTTTTTTAAATCCAACTTCTTGGTCATTTCCTTCCTAACACACCGTTTGTTGCTCACTGCTCGTGAAGATAAATAAGTCGGTCTTCTGCAAACAACTGGGAAAGGATGCGTCTGAACAAGTCGGGCTCCTGGACTCGTGCGATTGGTCCGCTGCAGTCACTTCGTGTCCTGGAGGTCATAAATGAAGTCCGCTGGGAGCGTCTCGTCAGGCATGCTCCTCAGCTGCTCGTCGTAGCAGCGGAGAGTCCACAGTTTCTCCAACTCATAAAGTTCTCTGGTCTCGGGCAGCATGAAATGGACCACCATGTTCCCTGCGATGGAGACACAGGGGGTTCTTATCAGCAGCCTCCTGAGCGAGAGACCTGGAAACAGGATCTGACCACCCCACATACCGAAGTCAACGCACATCCAGTCCTCGGCGTCCTTCCCCTCCAGCCTGGCGTGGGGGTCCCAGGCCTTCTTCAGAAACTTGTGCTGAATGAGAAGCACCAAGCTCAGTTCACCTTGTAGGAGCAGACACGGCTGTGACAAGCAGGAGTGCGGGTCAGTTACCACTTTGATGGCGTAGAGCGCCATGGCTCGGAGGTGTCTGGGCGACACGCCGCTGACCACCAAGAAGTGCTGGGTGTATTTGACGTGTTCTGGAACTTTGATCACACAAATGTCCACGGCGTTCTCCTGACGCAGCAGCGACACCAGCACGTCCAGGTCGAACACAGGAGAGGCCCCTGCAGGCGGGAGGGCCGGTCAGTCCCACAGGAGACAAACCCCAATGCAAACCTCCGCTTGTTGCATTCATCCGTACAATGCCGAGCGGGAGCTTATCTAATCCTGACTGCGGTTAAGTTGGCTTTCGTAACAGGAGGTTGTTTGCTGTAAGTACGTCAAATAATTATTAGACAAAGAGGCTACTACAGGGATGGGCAATTCATTTCCACGAGGGCCCAAATGAGAAATGTGAAGGCTGCTGTAGGGCCCAACCAACGAAAACTGAAAACCAGCACACTTGTATACCATGAAGGGAGTAAATATTTTGTCATTCATGTTCTGATCAACCTCGCACGGGCCGGACAGGGACGCCCAAAGGGCCGTAAAATGCCCGGGTCTGGTCTATTATGTTCAGTTCACAATCGTGTAATTTCAGCAACCATGAAAGAAGTCCGTCTATCAATTAGAGATACCATGTAGGCAGGCAAATGCAAATAAGATTCCTCAAACATTTCCATGTCGCTTCTACTCTAATAAGTATCATGATAAGTCATCTCTTGCCCTCTGGGTGCTTCCAGGCCCTGTTAACTGCTGAATAACCTTGGACGTGGTATTTGCACATTTCTAGCTGCCTGAGTCCAAACCTCTAAAGTAAACTGTAATGGGGAAAAGAAAAATCTTTTGAATTTCAGGAAATTATTGATGGCTTCTTCCCATTCGGTAGAAGGTTTGATCTTCTTCACCCCGCCTCACTCCAAACAGCATGTTAGCCATTAGCATTAGCGCCGGCCGCCGCGTCACCTTTGCCGGGTTTGCTGCTCTCGTCCCGGGGGTCGCTCTCCGCCCGTTCGGACTCCTCCAGCGGAACTTCTCTCCTTCCCTCCGACCGACTGCCTCCTTCGCACACTTCGGAAAATACCCGCCGGGAGTAAAAAGGAGCGGAACACGGCGAGGTGAGCAGCCGCCGCCGGCATGATGCTAGCGGCTGCCCGGAGCAGCGCGCCGAGCCGCGGCCCAGAGCTCCGGGGAGCCGAGAGAGACTCCGGATACCCGCATTCTGTTCGAATAAACACCCGCTTTTTAATAAGAACGGATGCAAACGATTAATAATATTCATGGTTTTCACTTGAGTTACATCCCAGCATCAGTCCATCCACCACTGCTGGCTAGGGCTAAAAACAGGAAGTGATCACGGTTCTCGGGCTCTGATTGGCTAAAAGAATTTGTCGTTGGTCAATATGAGTAATTGGGCTCTTGAGCGCCCCCTGTATGTAGGTGGCGGTGGCGTTCCGTAACGTGAGGGCGGTGCGTTTGTAACGTTTGCTTCTGGATGCTCTTCTGGTTCGAAGAGGCCACAGGGATTCACAGAAAAATACAGCATTTACACTTTGCACGTTCAGAACTAGTACATTACGCGCATTATCTTAATGGGGCAGCGTGGTGCGGGGGGTAGAGTGATCGTCTTTGAAACCGAACATTCCTGGTTCGATTTCGATTCCCAGCTCCTCCTAGCGTGTCGAAGCGCTGTTGAGCAAAGAAACTGAACCCCTCACTGCTCCCTGGCGCTGGTAGACGGCAGCCAACCGCTCATGTTCATCCATGATGGATTAAATGCAGAGAACGAATTTCCCCACGAGGGATCGATAAAGTATGCATTGTTATCGGAGCCTACAAATATGAATTTTCCCTTCATCGTTGGATTCAAATCCACGGAAGATTTGCCTGATATGTTGCTTCCTTGCTCGGAATTGTTTTTTCACGGGATGAGAGTTGAATGTGGCGCCTTAACAACCGGATGGAGGACAAGACGGCGGTGCCTGATAGCAGATGGCCAACTCAATGTGAGGGACACTGTTAGATCATTTCCATTTATTTCTAAAGAACATTTGGAAAAATCTGAAAGACGCTAAAAAAACACATTTTAAGAAAATCAATACTTAATTATAAAATTGCTGCCATAGTGCATGATTCAAAAACCCATACTATTGATGAAAACCTGAGTAGTTTCTCCACTGGTCAGTGCCTGATCATGAGCATCTAAACAGACATTTTGTTCCCTTTGTTGGTGTGAAATCTCATTGGTGGACTCGGTCTGAGTCCAGAGTTACATTCAGTCTCAGGCCCACAGGGATGTGGTCCGTAAGGCCGGCCAGCTGGGTGATGAAGGACACCTCCTCCACCTCCTGCAGACAGAGGAGGAACAGAGGCATCAGGAATGAGCAGCCGCTAGTTCCCGTCCAAACCCAGCAGAGCGCTGGAGAGGGAAAGGCCGAGGCCGGAGGCACCACGTACGGTTCGGCACAGCTTGGAAAGGGAGCTTTCGCGGAACAGGATGTAGTCGATGCGCCGTCCGACCCACGGCTGGCCGCTTTCGGGATAGGCGAGGGGACGGCCGACCACAGGGACAGGACGGGAAACATACTGCTTCCTCAGCTCCTCCTGCTCCAATGTTCTGCACAGAGGGGAGAAGATCGGACTTCGAGGCCTGCGATGAGTGTGCACGCGGACCCGTGGACGTACCTCTGCAGATTCTCCGGGGTGTTGACGCAGCGGTCGTACAGCGTCGGCTGCTCCAGCAGGGTACCTGGGGGGAATGAGTGCAGTGGCGGTTCAGAGCTCAGCCTTTAGGGCGCCAGAGGCAGGCAGGAGGCGAGGAGCGGCCCTGCGAGGCTGCAGGTAGAGAGTGAGGTCCGCGCGGTGCGCACCTATCACCCAGGGCTTCTCCCTTCCTGGTCCAGCCCTGCAGGGGTCTCTGTACTCCTCGAACAGAGAGTGGTTCTGCTCCAGGCGGTCGTCTACAAGACGGGAACACAGGGACGGTGAAGACGACCTCCGCAAAGAGCTCCCGCCGAGGTGGACGGCACGGACGAGGACGAGGACGAGGAGGGAAAACGCGGACACTCACCGGGCGAACAGTTGTCAAAGTTGAAGTCCCCACAGAGCACGTCGAAAGCCACGTCCTCGTCCTGCCGCCTGTTGGCGTCCTGGAAATCCCCGATCCATCTGGTCACCATGTCCAGCTGCTCACAGCGGATCTGCCCGTCGCCTGCTTTCATCACAAACACTTCGCCGTTACTTCACACACAGAGGAGGCCGGCTTTCCGCGAGCTCGGGAAAGGAGACTTGCCCTCGGGTGCGTGGAGGTGCGTGCAGTTGAAGTAGCCCACGACCCTGTTCTGCTCGGGACTCTTCCCGATCAGCACCTGAGGACACAGAGCCCGAGGCGGCCGGATGAGCGAGCGAGTGATCTGGCGGCGGCGTGAGGAGATTCCACGGCGTGAGGCCGCACCTTCGTGGCGAGGAGCCCCTTGGCGGCCAGGGCATCTTCCCCGGTGCTGTTGGGGAAGCAGTGGTACCGGGCCTCCAGCACCGGGAAGCGGCTGGCCAGGAAGAGCCCGCTGTTGAAGAACTTGAAGGCGGAGCAGCGGCAGGGCGGCTGGCAGGCGTAGCGTCCCACGTCGTAGAGGATGTGTCCGAAGACGGGCCGCAGCGCCCGGCTGAGCTTCTGCGCCGCCCTCTGGTCGAACACCTCCTCCAGGCACAGGATGTCCACGTTGGCCGGAAACAAGGCGGACACCTCCCAGGGGACGTCGCCCTGCCGGCGGAGGCCCTGGGACAGCAGGGGCCGGGGGGCGCTCCGCCGGCCCGCCCGGTTGGAGTTGTGGTTGGAGTCGAGCGAGACGGGGGGCTCCTCGGTGTCGTCGCGAGGGAAACGGACGACGCGGTCGCCGGCGTTTCCCTCGGCCGCCGCGGGCTGGTCGTCCGTGGCTCCGTACGAGGCGGTCGCCGCGGGAAGGAAGCTGCCGGACGGGCTGAGGGTTCCGCAGCTGCTGGGCGAGTCCACGAAGATGCGGATGTCGGGTCGCGCGACGCCCTGCGCGATGAGCCGGCCGATGGCCGCCGCCCTGCGCTGGGTGTGGCCCAGGTTGTTGAAGCGGGCCAGGCCGTCCGGCAGCAGGCACAGGTTGGCCGCCGCGAAGCCGAACGACGCCTTTCCCGCCAGCTCGAAGCCGCGGTGCGTCTCCCTCTCCGCCGACGACGGCGCCTCCCTGTGGTAACGGAAAGGCCTGCGGCACGCCTGCAGGGGCGCCCAGAGCAGGAAGCCCAGGAGGGCCAGCGGCGCCGACGCCAGGAAGAGAGGCAGAAAGAGAGCCAGGAAGGCGACGGAGCCGCCGAGGACCCGCAGGGGGCGGCGGCGCCGATCGCCGCTCTCCAGGGTGGTGGGTTTGCACGCGGCGATGAGCCGGTCCAGACTCCAGAAGCAGGGCAGGATCAGCGCCCATCCCACGGCGTGGAGGCCCGCGGCGCAGCAGTGAGGGAACGGGGACTCCCGCAGGACCATCCTCTTCCTCCTTCAGGCCTCCTCTTCAAGCCAGGACCGGAGCGCTCCCATAGGACGCTGAGGAGGACGCAGACCACAGCACAACGTTAGCGGCTCAATAACACACCGCGAGGAGGTCCTGGGAACATCCAGCTCCACGCCTGGACGCCATAGGCCGTCAGGCAGCCTGGAGGTCAGGAGAAGATTACCGAGTCCTCCGGGGATCACGGTCAGAGGAGGGATTAACATGTCACACCGCAGCTGTCAGCACCGGCTGGGACGCCCTGGAGGAGCTTCCGGACCTCCCCGGAACTCCGGCAGCGGATTCGGAGCAAAAGTCCGCTTCCGCCGGAGGTCCTGGTGGACCGAACCCGCAGCGAACCGCCGAAACATCTCATCTCCGAACCGTCTGAAGGAGCCGCCGGCGGCCCGAGGACCGGACCCGGAACCGGACCGGGTCTCCGACGGGTTCCGGGTATCCGAACCCGACAGGTGTGCTAAGCTAGCTGCCTCCTGAAACCCGGAAGGACGGCTCGGCGCCGCCGTCGAGTCCCGGCCGGGGCTTCGGGCTGAGTCCGAGCACGGAGCGCTCTTCCCCGGGACGGACGGCGGTCACCTGCCGGTCCCACCGCCCCGGGGGGCCGGGCTCCGCTGGCCGGGCTCGGGGAGCGGAGCCCGGCCGCAACCCGCTCACCTGCCCCCCCAGCGCGGAACCCGCCACCCGAGGCTTCGGCTGACGGACGGAGCCCCCGGTGGCCCCGGTGGCCCCGGTGGCCCCCGCCCCCCCCGGTGGCCCCTCTCTCACCCTCTCTCCCGCCGCCTCCCGCGGAGCCTCCCGCTCCTGAGCGCCGCGCAGACCCGGCCGCTCCCCTCCCCGCCGCCGGGGGGCGCCGGTCAGCGGCGGGCAGGGGAGGCCTGTTGGTCCCCGGCAGGAGAGGAGACCTTCTCCAAAGATCACCCTTGTCCTCCCGCATCTCCGGGTCCCGGAAAACCCTGCGTCTGAGCCGAGAAGCTGCTGAGGTGGAGGTGTGGAGTGGAAAGAGCTGTGTTCTGATCTCTGCTGCCGCTGGACGTTTGTCCTGCAGACGGAGGTCCTTCAGCATCTGAACACGACCGGCGGCTCCGTCCGACCGAAGAGCCGGGACAGAACCGCGTCTGTCTTCTGGTCGGAGACCAGCGGTCAGTGATAAGAGTTCGTGCTACCACGCAAACACGGCTAAACACGCACGTGAAAGCTCCACCTGTCTGCTTGTGTCCTGCATGCCAGCAGCGTCAGTTTGTCCTGACGACATTTGAACGCAGCAAAGGTGAGCTGGGGTTGGCCTTGAGTCCGCACCTCCAGCGGGTTCTCGCACAAACCGGGGAAGACGGCATGAACAAGACAGGCGTCTTTGCGAAAGAGGAGCCCGCTGAAGGTCTCGAGCCGTCGAGGAGTCCAGAGAGGAGGTCGTGAAAACCACTCATCTCTAACTGTCTGACTGAACCACCAGGAGCACTCACAGCCACCCGTCTCCACCTCCAGCTCCTGCGTCACCAGCCCGGCCCCGGGTGCTCCCGGCCTCGGATGCAGCGTCTCTGTGGAGGTCGGGTCTGGTCCAGGGTTGCTCCTCCCGCGCTCTCCAGGGTCTGGAGGTCCGGAGGTCTGGATTCCGGCCGCGCGGCCGCGTCCAATGGATGTGTGACGCAGCGGCTCGTGACGGGACGCCTCGTGATCCACGAGGTGCAGAGGCGGGACCTTCTGCCCGGGGGGCTGAGAGGGTCCCATCCCACGTTTGAACCACCGACCCCTTACAACGCTTTTATACAGAAGAAGAAGAAGAGGACCTCTGTCGGACGGAGCAGGTCTGAAGATCCACCACCAGCACACACTTTTATTCCAAACCTGAACTGGTGATTTGAGATCGTCTGTAAAATTCAGAAAGTGTCTCTGTCCACGTCTGGACAAGAACAAGGTTCATCTCACAGCTTGGACTTCTGGAAGCCGTGCTCTGCTTCTTCTGGGTAGAAAGGTCTCACCCATCCAGAAGGTCTTTCCTGCACCTTGTCATTGTAGATGCGTCTCCACAGAAGCAATACCATTCATCAAAGTTGCTTTTCAGTGCATGTGTGTGTGTGTGTGTGTGTGCTTGTGTGTGACTTTGTGTGAGTGTCTGTGTGTGTGTGTGCGTGTGCATGTGAGTGTGCGCATGTGCGTGTTTGTGAGTGAGTGTGTGTATGTGTGTGTGTGTGTGTGCATGCATGAGTGAGTGAGTGAGTGTGTGTGTGTATGCGTGTGTGTGTCAGTGTGAATTTGTGTGTGTGTGTGTGTGTGTGTGTGTGAGTCCTTCCATCTCCATGTGGTTGGTCTACCAGAGAAGAAGAGGCCTCCTGTCCTTCTCAGCCATGTGACAGAGGCAGAGGAGGATGACGAGCAGGTCCCTCTGCAGTTTGGGCGGCGCCGCGTTGACGACGGCCCCCCTCAGGAAGTCGGGGCAGTTGTAGCGCCCCCTCCTGGCGCTGTGCTTCCCGGGGCGCTCCTTCAGGATCCCGTAGGTGTTGACCACGAACTCGCTGAAGGCCGGGTGGAGCGCGGGCTTGTATCCCAGCCGGCCGAGCCGCGCCATCAGGGCGCCGTGCCTCTGGCCCAGGTGGCGCCGGTAACCTTCATCCACCTTCCCCGTCAGCGGGTGCGTGCTCACCTGCGGGACAGCGCAGGTGAGCACGCCTGCCGGCCCCCGAGGGTCCGCGGCCGGGAGGTCTCACCTCCAGGATCTTCGCCGGGACGTTCAGCAGGGTGAAGCCGTAGAACCTGGAGTGACCCTGGAAGACATGGGACAGGATTCTTCTGTCCAGCTGGAAGGCGATCTCTCCCAGGAGCCTCAGCGGGCCTGGAACCAAACCAAGATTCACACCGTCACCCACAGGCGGCCCACCTCCTCCTCCCAGGAGGGAGATGGTTCCCCGAACATGAACATGTTTCAGGCTTTCAGCTTCTCAGGACCCCCCGGGTCTTCTCTGTCTCAGAACCTCAGCTGGACCTGACGCCTGGCATCCCGATGATGCTTGGCATGACCAGAACCTGAGCTCCACCTCTCCCTGGAGAAGGTTTTGCCAAAAAAGACACAGGAGATAATAAAGGTGCTTGACCTGGGACCCTCTGGGTGGACCTGATGCTCTGAAAACTAATGGCTTGTTGTTACAGGGACTCGGCCAATCATCTGCTGCCATCTAACCCTCAGCCAATCATCTGCTGCCATCTAACCCTCAGCCAATCATCTGCTGCCATCTAACCCTCAGACAATCATCTGCTGCCATCTAACCCTCAGCCAATCATCTGCTGCCATCTAACCCTCAGACAATCATCTTCTGCCATCTAACCCTCAGCCAATCATCTGCCTCCATCCAGACCTCAGCCAATCACCTGCCTCCACCCTCTCCTCTCCCTCCATCCATAAACCTCCTCTCTGGTCTTCCTCTGGACCTCCTCCAGCCTCAGCGTCCTCCTACCAGATCTTAAGTGTGCATGAACATCACAGGTTGAATGCCAATAAGAGTTCTTCTCGATGGAAACAGACGTTTCTTTGTATCAGGTCCTGGTTTCAGGCTGACAGCTGTCGCTACCCTCCCCCACCACTAGCAGGCGCTCAAACCCCAGTAGACGCCAGCAGGAGGTGGGCTGTGGTCGAGGAGGAGCCGCGGAGAAGCTCCGGAGGGGTTTCATGAGGAGAAACAACCAGACTAGTGAGAAGATAGCGTGAGCTGTCATTGACGTTCATTCCAGATGCTCTTTGAAAGCTGATGCTAACCGTGCGCTAACAGGCGGGAAAGCTCGGGGAGAGCCCACCTCTGGCATCTGGAGGACTTTCCACGTGAAGGCTCTGGGTCTCCGTCTTGTCGGAGGTGTCTGGGTGCATGGATTGCCGGATGAAGGACTTGAAGTCCACCGGTGAAGATGTTCGCCGTTTGGCTCCAGTTTGTTTCAGGTCTTCTCCGAACTGCGTTTCGTCCAAGGTGTTCTGCCAGGCGCCGCGGGCTCTGCTTCCCGAGGCTGAAGCAAGAAGGTCAGATGTTACAGAGGCTCCTCTGTCTGCGCCGGCAGACACATGGTCCTGCATCATCTGCATTTCCAGGAGGTCGCGGAGTCTGAGGAGCTCCTGAAGGTAGGACCTCGGAAGAACCGGCTTCTGGGTCAGAGTCCAGACTCACAGCTTTATGTTCATTTAGCATCTCATTCCCCCTGTGACACCCCCCCCCCCCCCCCCCCCCCCCCCCCCCCCCCCCCCCCCCCCCCCCCCCGCGCGCCCCCCGCCGGGCCCCCCCCCCCCCCCCCCCCCCCCCCCCTCCCCCCCCCCCCCGCGCCCCCCCCCCCC
>CAAKHD010010417.1:0-23284 GCA_901007705.1 Fistularia tabacaria
GCTGCTGTTGGCTTATATAGATAAGTGGTGGTAGGGTAGTAGCGTGCTGGTTGTTTGCTTTAGATGGTTTCTCTGCAGCCTGAATTGGGCTCCTTGGTGTATTTTCTTGGCACAAGGGACTGTAACACCTTGTCCTGTGTAGTAATGAATGAATGGATATACAACATATATGAACAAACATATTTTGACAAATAGGAAGACAAATGTATACGCAAACAACATAGACAAACAGAGCCCCTTATAAATAGAAATCACATATAGAAACAAAAAGTGCCATGTAGCAACATCACATGTTTATACAAACAAGAAATGAGACAAACAGGGCTGCATTTTCATTCAAACAACATTTCGAGACAAACAGAAAGAAGTGTGTGTGTGTGTGTGTGTGTGTGTGTGTGTGTGTGTGTGTGTGTGTGTGTGTACACCAACAACATACAGAGACAAACCTATCGACTCAAGACACATACAGACACAATAGGGGCCATGTATATAGACAAACAGCATATGTAGACAAACAACAGAAACACATGCAACATATGGAGACAAAGAGGGCAACATGTGTATATACAAAAAACCTATAGACACTAACAACATATAGAGTCCAGACACAAAGGAAAAAAGGGCCACATATGCAGACCAAGATCATATAGACATGCAACATATAGAGACAAACAACATATCGAGTAAAACAAAAAATCGAGACAAAAAGTGCCACATATATCGACGAAGAGCATATATGGACAAACGACATCACGTGTACAGTACATACAAACAAGAAACACGGACAAACAGCAGGGCCTCATATGTACATACAACATAGATGGACCAACAACATCTTGAGACAAACAACATATATAGACAAACATGGCTGCATACACATATAAATATCATTGCGAGACAAACAGGGAGACATATGCATGTACAAACAACATATAGGGGCAAGACACATATAGAGACAAAAGAGGACTTGTATATAGACAAACAGCATATACAGACAAACAACAAATAGAGACAAACAACAGGGCCTCACATATAAACAGAACATATACACATGCAACATATAGAGACAAACAGGACGACATATGTATATACAAACAAAATATACAGACAAACAATATTCAGAAACAAACATCAATACAAACGGGGCCACATCCAAAAACAAATGACATATAGACATGCAACATACCAAGACAAACACCATATAGAGACAGACAACAGTTGCATAATTTCTTTAAATGTTACTTCTCCTGACAGCAAACCAGGTTCCTCAGGAAGCTTAGCTTTTGAGGGTCAACAGCTAAGTTAAGGATGTTTCTTTAACACTGACGCTGTCATTAATCATTATTCACATACATTTACATTGACTGACTGATTAGCTTGATGCTAACCTGCCCATGGCAAATCCCATAGACGGGCTAAAGGGGCGGCACAGTTGAGGGCATGGAACTCTTTAGATAGCCTCTGTTCTCTAGCTGATATTAATGCATTTTAAGTAATCATACAGTTGGATGATTGCTGACACTTTTCTGGTCTTCCTTTAGTTTCAGGAGACAGATTAATGCAATGCTTACAGTCATGCTTTTGCATTCGACACTGCGCCAGAATCGTCTTACCAGCAAGCAGCATCTTCTTCATCCACATGCAATATGAATTCTCCTCTTTTTTTTTTTTTTATTCGTTTTTTTAAAGCCTGTCTCAGCCAGTGCGAGAGGGGATGTGTGTTTGAGTAATGCAAACGCACATTAGCGCTCGTTATTGTCAATTACAGCCAACGTGCACGCTGTGGAGAATGACCGGACCTTGTATAATGCAATTACATGGGATGACATAACAGTCCAATCTCAACTGATGATGTCTAAAAAAAAACCTTATACTATTGTGCTGCTACTTTTTTTTCATCTGTAATAATGGCGACTTAACTGCTACTGGATGAAACTTGACAAAATGAGCTTTTGGACCGATGGTTCAGACAATAAGCAGACAGTGGGCAATATTAGCATTCAATTGGGTGTTTGTTTGTTTTCTTAAAGAGCCATCATTCATTCATCATCTATGCCCTTAACTCAGGGTCAAGGGTGCTGGAGAAGCAGCGTTCACCCTGGTTCATCACAGGGTCACATATAGAGACCTGCAGCCATTCACCCTCTCATTCATGTGTGACATGAAGACATGTAACCATTCACTCTTTCATTCTCATGTCATACAGACACATACAAGTATTCACCCTCTCATCTCCACGTCATATGAAGACATAAAAACTTTCAACCTCATTCACGTCATATAGAGACAACCATGCATTCACTCATTCACACCTCATATAGACATAAGACCATTCACCCTCTCATTCACCCATCATACAGAGGCATACAATCATTCACCCTCTCATTCACATGTCATAGGAAGACATACAACCATCCGCCAGCCCATTCATGAATAGTTGTACGTCTCGAAATACAACTATGCACCCTCTCATTCACAACTGATATGAAGACATGAAGACTTTCACTCTCTCATTCACTTCATGTAGACACAAAACTGTCACTCTGTCATGCACATGGCATAGAGAGACATACAACCATTCATCCTGTCATTCACACTTCAAATAGAGAATGATGAGATGAGATGTACTTTAATGATCCCAGGATTGGGAAATTGTTTAGCAGCAGCAGCAAGACATACAAGGACAAGATTGAAAATAAAAATAAATATATAAATAAAAAATAAAATATATAAAAAATAAATAAAAGAAACTCTGAAGAGTAAAAGAAAAAAGTGTAATCTAAAGAAAAAAAATGTTAAAAATAAAAGAAACTCTGAAGTGTAAAAACATAAAGTATCATCTAAAAAAAAAAATCAGAATTTTTTGTTAAATAAATAAAAAATGTTTATACATATTTACCATTATAAGGGAAAAAATAATGAGCCAAGTGGCAATGTGAAGTGGTGCAGTAACTGATTAGAGTGAGTTATGTACAGGGTTATGGCGTGAGGTCGGAAAGATGCGTCTTTCCGTTCCACAGAGGAACTGTAACAGTCTGGAGGAGAAGCTGCTCTGCTCGGTTGTCCATGATGGATGACAGTTTCTTTAGCGTCCTCCTTTCCACCACGGTCTCAATACAACCATTCACACATCTGTACAATTCAGGAACCTCCTGTATGTGTCTGGACTGTGGGAGGAACCCGGAGAACCCTGAGGAACCCCACGGGAGAACATGGAGCCTCCACACAGAACCCCCCCCAGCCAGGGACCTTCTTGCTGTGAAGCAGAAGCGCTAACCGCTGCGGCGCTCGGCCTGGTTTCAAAGCTCTTGGCGCTGGATAGCATTCACATGCATGGCGCTAACCAGACCACCAGGAGCAACTGGGGTGGGGGTTGCAGCGTCTCGTCAGCTTGGGGCATCCAGGCAGGAGGAGCCTTGGTTCGAACCACCCACCTTCCCGTTGGCCGGTTACTCTTGCATTATATGATACTTCGAAGTACTACATGTTATATAATGTGCTCCGTCTGCAGCCATGTGTGGTTGGCCTCTGACGTTTCGCTCAGACCACCTGTGGAACGATGAGCGGAGCTCCTGCCCCAGGATCCCGTCA
Source organism: Fistularia tabacaria (assembly GCA_901007705.1). Lineage (NCBI taxonomy): Eukaryota > Metazoa > Chordata > Actinopteri > Syngnathiformes > Fistulariidae > Fistularia > Fistularia tabacaria. The sequence goes on from CAAKHD010010417.1 coordinate 3,592, forward strand.
CAGGAACATATATATTTTGTCACCAAAGGCACAATAATATACGTTATTGTTAAAGCGGCGATGATACAAAAAGCCAAACTTGTCTTTAATAGCGGCCGGTTCGTAAAAGTCAAGGTTCTTTTAGCGTTCTCGGGTGAAAGGCAGGCCTAGGGGGGAAGCGGATGACCTTTCCACAGATGACCTTACCGGCTCAGCTTGTAGCCACCGCGGCGCTCATGGCGCGTCCGCAGCGCGCAACACATCGTCCGTAACCGTGCAGCGCGTCCTGAAACCCAACGGGTGGGAGAGACACCGAAGTCCTTTCGCCTTCGCTTGCACAAAGAGAAGACAAAGCTCTTCCCAGATTATGACTTTATTCTGTAACACTTTTGGTTTTATAGATATTCGAAATCACTGTGTGTCTTGAAGCAACGATTTCGATCACAGTGAACATTCACTGAACTGCACATGCGTATTTACAGTTATGTGACATGTCCTCTGGGCTCAGGCTCACAGAACCTGGCGTGATGCCTTCAAACGCCATGTTTTGTCAATTCTGAGCGGCCGATGTGACACCTCGTGCTCCGCAGATCTTCTCGGACCAGAGTGTCTGGTCTTCGAGTCTGGACCCGATGACCTCCGGCTTAACACAAAACTGATAACACGGGGAAATAGTTCCTCATTGAACGACCGGCTGCAGAGTCCCTGGATGATTTCTGTGAACCCGGGTCACAGGTTCTGGACACAAACATCCCTACTGATGTTCTTCAAGCAGAGACTCCAACATCTCCGAAGTTCACGAGGAAGAGGAACACAGAACATGTTTTATTTTTTTTTTATGTATATGTTTTGGGTAAACTGACCCTTTAGCCATTCTATATGTGAAATATATTTACTGTTTCTGTCATATTTGGATGAAAACCCAGGGATGCAGAGGGGAGTGACCCGCCCATCGGGCCAGCCAGGGGTCGGGTCACTATCCGTCTCCGGCAAGACGAGCTCCTCAACCGAGTCCTGACCCACCAGGTGTCCTCCTGCAGGCTTCGGCGTCAGGCCAGACTGGGCCTCCGCGGCCATTTGACGATCTACCTTTTGCTCTCATTGGTCTCAGGTGAGGTAAACTGCGGATGCTGCCTGCCGTCCTGCGGGCGGGCGGCCTCCCCTTCTCATTTGGACTCGGAGTGATTTTTGAAGCTCATGTAGAAGGCGCTGACCAGCGTTGCCTGGTCGTGCATGGAGCCCTTCCCGGCGAACTGCTGCCGGCACAACAGCGCCACCAGCCGGTGGGGGAAGTGGTCGCTGAACAGGAGGTAGATGCAGGGGTTGGCGCAGCTGTTCAGGCTAGCCAGCAGCATCAGGATGGTGAATGTTGCGGCTGGAGGACACACACACACACACACACACACACACATACACACAGACACACACACACACACACGAGAAGGTTTGCATTAATGCACGTCAGTAAAGTAATTCTCAATTTCCTCCACTCATCTTATCTTTAGTTTTTTGTGCATCTCGATTATTGCCTTTACCGACCCAAGTTGGCGAGTGGCACAGAGTTTTTTTGGTGTTACTTAATTAAATATTTTCGCGGGAGGTTTCCCCACGCTTGCAGTTGCGAGCTGTGAACATTTGTCGAGCTGTGTCATTTTTAAAACTAAAATTAATGAAAAATATATCTTCTAAGAGAGACTGAACAACCTGGTTAGATAAGCATTGGCAAAGAATGGAGGCATATATTGATCATTCTGTCACTGAATCAGAATAAAAAAGGCATTTAACATTTAATTTAAAAATGATACCCCGCAAAGTATTATCAAATCCCAATTCGTAAAATTCAAAAAGCCATTCACAGAAATGCCTCTTCATTTTCAGAATGTGGCTGCATATTGTCACTTGTAAAAAAATGAGTAATAAGAAATCCCAATTGCATTTTCATTTTCTTCTTTCAGACCGCTCATTCTGTTACTGAAGCCAAATGAAATGGCAATTTCAATTTAAATTTCAAAAACACATCCCGGCAAGTTGTTATCAAATTCAAATGTGAAAAATTCACATGTGCAGTCGCAAATGCGCTTTCCAGCTGCATTGTAATGAACTTTGATATAGTTCCGCTGAAATGGTCGCTCCTGTGGGCCGGTTAGCTCAGTTGGTTAGAGCGTGGTGCTAATAACGCCAAGGTCGCGGGTTCGATCCCCGTACGGGCCACGTTCCCCCTTTTAGTCAACGCGATGGTGGCGCGATAGTCGCGGGGACAGAACATTTCTGGTTCGATTCCCGGCTTCCCCGAGTGCTCTCAAGCAACACTCTGAACCTCTGGCGGTATTCTGTCACTGAGAGCAAATGGACACTATATCTATGATTATATTTTAGAAACACACAACGGCAAAATACCAAATTCCAAAATGCATATGCAGAAATACTTTTTCATTTTCAGAATGTGGCTGCAAAATGTTTCTACCTGGTGAACAAAACGAGAAATGCATTTTCATCTTATTTTATGAGCATTATATGTGTTCCGTACGCGGGGGCCAACGTACTCTCCTTGGGCGCGTGGCTGTCCCACGCCGACCACAGCTGTACGGTGAAGAACGGCGTCCAGCACACGATGTAGGCGATCACGATGACCACCGTCATCTTCAGCGTCTTCACCCGGGCTCTGGACACGCCGGCCACCCCGCTGGCCCTGCAGGGCATGTTCCTGGGGCGCAGGCTGCTTTGGATGGCGCGACAGATACGCACCTGGCACACGAGCACCGTGGCCGCGGGCAACACGAAGATCACCAGCGTGGTCCAAGTCACGTAGGTCTTCAGCCCCCACGGCTGCACGAAGCGCGCCCAGCAGTCGAACACGCCGGGCGCCACCTCGACCTCCGAGAAGATGAAGATCTGCGGCAGGCTGCCCAGCAGGGACACCCCCCAGGCGAGCCATACGTGCACGTTGATGCGGGTGCGCGTCCGCCGGAACTTCACCATGGGGTTGCACACGGCCTGGTACCTGTCCACGGTCATCACCACGATCATGTAGGTGGAGGAGAACATCCCGAGCACCTGCAGGTACTTGACCAGGCGGCACAGCAGGTCCGGCCCCACGAAGCGGTCCGTGATGTCCCACATGAGCTGCGGGCACACCTGGAAGAAGGCGACCACGAGGTCCGCCACGCACAGGTGGAACACGAACACGCGCATCCGGCTCATCTGCTTGCGTTGCCGCCACAGGACGAGTAACAGGGCGCTGTTGAGGATGGCGGCGGACACGAAGATGAAACCCAGGAGGGCGATCTCCACCTTGGCCAGGCTCTCGTCCCGCGTCACGTCCGCGGGGTCGCTGTCGTTGAGCGGACGCATCGCGATCCCGCAAAGTATCCCCTGCCTCCCTGCGGCGCGCAACTGAGAGCTTCTGCAGCCCGCCGTGCTGGACTTGGGGAGGAGTCTCTCTTCAACTTCTTCTGGACGTCCTCCACAGTGTCGTTTTTATGGCCAATCTCCATTTGGGCGGAGCTTTCCAGCTTTCCGGTGAAAAAAAACACACTTTTTAATATGTATATTGCATGTCCAGTGGTCCTGGACAACTTAATGTGATAATGGAGAGCCGAGCTGATATAACTGGCCCTGCGTGGAACCTAAGTGACACTGATATATCAAACGTCCTCCAGAAAAACACAATTAGCAGATGTTATATACAATTTCCAGGATGCGGGTCGTTTCCTTAAATACCCGGCCATACAATCCCTCCGTCAAAACACACATAACAGGATGCAACAGGTGCACTTACTTTTAACGAAAAAAGAAGGACATAAATAGCGCACGTCTCGATGCTATTATCTCCCTCGGGAACTTGGTGTGTTTCGAAATCAATGCAAACAATGGTTTGCAAAACAACAAAATGAAGTCACGTAAATGTTCAGCAGTAGATTTGTGTCTGAAATTTGAAACAAATTGTACAAACCCACAGGTGGACCAGTCAAGTCGTTTATATTTCGAAATTAATTTTACTGGGTTTTTTCCCCTTGGATGAACTTTTCTCACGAATAAGTTAAAAACAAAAAATACAACAAGGGGTTTCGGACCGGGAGCAGTTTCGCCTCCCCTTGGGTCCAGATCCTGCAAGACTCCGAACATGCACCACAAGGATGAACACGTGTATGTCTCACTTTAGTGTTTGAATGATAGTATTGGAGAATGTTTTATTATATGTGGCATTCATTAAATCTCTAGATTTATCCGCTCTTTTTTGGCTCAGCTGACTCGTTTTCAACGCTCTGGTGACGCCCTTCCCGTGACGAAGGCGTGGCCAAACTTCTCTGACCAATCATCTTACAGAATACAACGACGTCCCTGTTACTTCAGTCGGCAGTGAGAATGTAAACAAAAAAAAGTTGCGAAGACGCTTTACAGAATTCCATGATTCTGGCCTTTTGAGATATTATCAGTTTCTCTGTCGTTTTTTTCTCAGACATATCATAGATTCGGGGAAGAAAATACTTTCGTCTATTTCGATTTGCGTTTTGTCGACAGACAACCTGCGAGATAGCGTTAGCCGGAGTGCTAGCTGTGGAGAACAACAGTTCCGCAACGAGCTAGCAGCACCAATGCCTCAAGGCGGGGAGGATTGCTCTCTGCCGCTGGTTTGTTCCCTGAACACCCGGATACCCGTGAACGTCGTGTTCTGCAACCGTTGTCCCTATGTCGTGCTGCCGCTGTGGATCAATTTCCGCGGCGAACCGCGGGCGTACGGCGACGTGCTGCCGGGGACTGGCCAGAACATGACAACCTACGTCGGTACAAAAGCCCTGCTACTTCTACGCTACCAGGTTTTTTTTTTTACCCTTGGTGTTGTTGTCACTCGTGTTTTGGACTAACGTGGGTTGTGTGGATGTTTGTTTCAGGCCACCCCTGGATGTTCAGAGATGTGGAGAACGGCGAGCTGCTTAAGGCGAACGGCAAAGATCTGTATGTTCCCAAACCAGCAGAGGGAGGAAATGTCACGCTTGTAAACATCACTCTCCCAGGTAGGGTTTTTAAGCTACAACTACAATTACAATTTGAACCGTCCTTATAATTCACACTCTCCTCCTCGATGGAAGATATATATTTAAAAAAAAGTACACCTGCATGACACAAGAAAAGGCCTATTTTAGGTTTTAACTTAAAATAGTCAATTTAGCTGAAACAAATATCGTTATATCATGTTGATGAGCCACACAATGAAGTTATGGGAGAGAGTAGTGGAAACTAGACTGAGAGCAGAAGTCAGTATTTGTGAGCAGCAGTTTGGCTTCATGCCTAGAAAGATACCACAGATGCAGTATTTGCTTTGAGAATGCTAGTAGAGAAGTACAGAGAAGGTCAGAGGGAGCTGCATTGTGCTTTTGTAGACCTAGAAAAAGCAAACGACAGGGTGCTGAGAGAAGAACTCTGGTTTTGTATGAGGAAGTCTGGAGTAACAGAGAAGTATGTTAGACTGGTGCAGGACATGTATGCTGGTTGTGAGACAGTGGAGAAGTGTGCTGTAGGTGAGACAGAGAAGTTCAAGGTGGAGGTGGAACTTCATCAGGGATCAGCTCTGACCCCCTTCTTGTTTGCAGTGGTGATGGACAGGCTGACAGCTGAGGTTAGTCAGGAATCTCCATTGACCATGATGTTTGTAGATGAGGAAATGAGGGTTCAAACAGGTTGGAATGGGTGGAGAAAAGTTCCAGGGGCTCAATGTGATCGAAGAATTTCATCTACAATGAAAGGAAAGCTTTACAAGACAGTGGTGAGACCAGAGATGCTGTATGGTTTGGAGACAGTGGCACTGAACAAAAGACAGGAGCCAGAGCTGGAGGTAGCAGAGATGAAGATGTTGAGGTTCTCTTTAGGAGTGACGAGGACGGAGAGGATCAGGAATGAGTCCATCAGAGGGACAGCACATGTTAGATGTTTTGGAGAGAAGGTCAGAGATGGTTGGGTCATGGACAGAGGAGGGATAGGGACTATATTGGTAGACGGATGCTGGAATGGGAGATGCCAGGCAGGAGGTCTAGAGGAAGACCGGAGAGAAGGTTTATGGACGTAGTGAGAGAAGATATGAAGGTAGTTGGTGTGAGAGAGGAGGATCCAGAGAAAAGGGTTAGATGGAGGAGGTTGATTCGCTGTGGGGACACCTGAAGGGAAAGCCGAAAGGAAAAGAAGAAGAAATATCGCTGTATCACATAAGTCCTGACCCCCATCGAATCACCTATGAGCAGAGTTAGTGGTTGCAAGGAATATCACAGTATTTAGAAAACGCACCTCCTGTTATCAATATATGCAATGATATTTGTCCTGCAGTCACACATGAGATATACCAAGGTTTAAATTAACTGTCAAAGTGTAATAGGTCATTCCTTGACCTGTCACCTGTCAATCGCAGGGCCACATAGAGAGACACACAACAATTCACCCCCTCGCTCGCACATCAGGACGATTTAGGGACTCCAGTGAACCCCTTGCATGTTTTTTTGACCGTGGGAGGAACATGGAGGAACCCCGGGGCGAGTACAGGGACTCCACATGGAGAGGCCTCCTCCTCAGAAACCAGTCAGGAGGAGAAGCTAACCAATTTGTCACCGTGCATATTGCAGTTCACTTTTTGCGGTCTCACTATATCGCAGAACTTTTAATATAATTTTATATCGCAGATTTTTCACGATAACACAGGTTTATGCGGTCTGAATGTATTTTTATATGTCTATTATTTCAATTATTTTTGTGGTTCAATAAGCATTTTCTAGAGTGGCGATCAACCAGAGTGTGGTGTTCTGTATCCTGGTCTCTGATTGGCTCAGCGACCATAGCATCATTGTCTGCATCTCCTGCGTATAGCATGCATTCATCATCCTGCCTTGTCCGCTTCACATCAGAGTGCGATCACGACTCCCGGTGTTCCTCTGCGCTCTTGTGTTTGTGTGAATTTTCCGCCAACGTTTTTAATTTATTTCAACCCCTACTATGACTCCCAAATGTTCTGCACCTTCCAAGGTACCCGGCACCGCACCTAAGTGGCAGAGGAGGGTGCTAACCATTGTACAAAAACGTGCAGCTTCTCGACATGTTAAGGCAACAGAGAAACTTAAAATTGTGGTTGCTACTTTCAATGATAAACAATGAAGTAATGTAATTATATAAAAGTCTACAAATGCTCCTGAAGGCATCGCATTAAGGTCGACACATTCATTTCGATACTTTACCCCATTTTCCAGGTACTTCCTCCTTGCTTTATGTTTTCTTTGCGAGTAATTTCACGACTGACTGTTTTTTTTTGGTAGGATTTTTGCAAGCGATTCAATTTTCCTGACAATTGGAAAAAAAAACCCAATCTGTAAACAAAGAAATTTGAGTGGCCAACATAAAATAACCCTAAACAATTCAGATTTTTCTTTTAAGCTACAGATATACAGAGTTAATTTTCACAAACTGAGGATATCTGATGTACCTCTGTATTTTTTGAGGCCCTGCTCTCCACATCCTACCTGTATCAGAACAAAGTTGGCATCTAAACTATTCCAAATACGACTGATGCTTATCAGTCCACCCTTTGTATCTGTTTTTTCACCAAGCACAGCGGAGGCTTAGATAATGATCAGTGAATTTGAAGTCATTCCACGCAGTCAGGCTCAAGTATCGAGCCACAGGTTATAGAATAAATGCAGATTTTTGAATGGCTGTGGGGTTTCAGCCGGTCATGCCTTTGATTGTTTTATTGCCCGGCGGTTTGACAAACACTCGTGTTCACCACACAGTGTACACCCTCAAGGATCGTGCTCTCCAGGTGATCCGCCGCCTGGTGGCCCCTGAGGACTACGGGAGGCTGGAGATTGCACGGAGTCTCATTGAGGACCTGGAGGACCGGCCCAGTGTGTTTAAAGACCTGCGGCGTATGAACCAGCGCGTGGCTCAGCATCTACAGGACAGATTGCAAGAGCAGAATGAATAAGTTCCTGACTTGTTCGAATGGACATTCCTCTTTTTTTTTCTCGAAAAATGTCAGATAAAAACAAAGAAGTATGCTAAGTCTTGGATAAACAAATATACAAAACAGTAAAACAGTATACTTAATGGTTCTTCACTGAAATGTAATTTCCAAACTTGATCCACCGCCTCTTCGTCATACCGACTCTTGACTTCAGCGATCTTCTGCCTTCCCTTGCTTTCTCCAGTGTTTTCTTTAGCGGGGGGGAATTTTGATTATCAGCAAAAGCTTATGTCAAATCGCTCTGTTCAAAGTGTATTACTCAAAGTGAGTATAATCAGCATTGTTATCTCGGTCTGCAGTTTTGCCTTCGGAGTGTGTGCGATTCCCAGAGGAAGCGGATTCCGGTTGCGCTCGTGGCCAAGGCGTCGGTTCCAGCAGGCTGCTGTTTCATAATAAAATGCTGTAAACCCACCTCGCGCACAATGTTTCCCTCGAGACTAACAGAAGGTTGGGGATATTGGATTTATATTGAGTGGGTTGACGGAGCACGACTCCAGTTATACATCGATGGATGCCTGTTTGTTCACAAGTTCCTCGCCCACCTAAAGGTTAAGATTGTAGTCCATACACCCCTGCACAGCAAAATGACAGCTGTGATTGATGCCTCTGGTACACCAGCAAAAGGGATTTAAAAAAAAAAAGTGATCCAGATGTGATGAAAGTGCTGGAAAGAACTTTGTTAAGAATGGTCCTGCTGCGAAAGTTCATCATCAGTGATCAAGGAGCAATAAGACAGTTGATGGAAAAGCACTTCTGTAGCAGCTCATTCCACGGAAGCTTACGTTGAGCGATTAAGTTCGAGAGGGATGGCGCAGTAGAAGGCCGTCGAGAGAAAGCAAAAGGCTTTCGGAATTACTGTTCAACCTTGTGAAGATAAACTCCTTGAACGCCTTGGCTGGGAATAATCTGCATATCCGAAGTGCACTTTTGTAACGGTGGAAACCTTGGTGAGCTCGTGAAGAGAAAAGCGACAGATGGAAGATGAGGGTCAGGTCCTGAATCAGCTGTACGTCAGTATTCTCTGCTCATCTTTACCAAAGTGCCAAATGTTCTGCGAGTCCATCAAAATGATGAGTTTGTACAAATTTGCAGTGGCCAACATTCTTCAGCCCCGCAATCATGGATGACGGGTCGATCGAGGCTTTCACTGCGAGGGGTTTAACCTGGAACGGTTGCAGGTCAATCACGGGGCCACAAATAGATGCACACATCCATTCCACCTCTTCAGTAAAGCCGTGGATGTTTGTTTTCTTTTTTCATCTGTAGAAAGACGGAGAAGCTGGAGAGAACGTGCAATCCGTCAAAGATAGAACTGCCAGACAGAATGCTATTATTTTACGAAGCTGAGGCGATGTTTTCCTCCCAATTCGTTCAAAATCATTTACGGTACCATCAGTCCCTGCCACCGCTGATCAACCTCCTCCGCCTAACTTGTTCTTCAAATCCTCTTCTCTCACACCGACTAACTTCACGCCCTCTTTCACTCCATCTGTACATCTTCTCTTCTGACCTCCTGCCTGGCAGCTCCAACTCCAGCATCCTTCTGCCAATTTATTCACTATGACTGAACCATCCCAGTCTGGCTTCTATCATAATCATAATCATAATAATTTAGAATCCCTATTATAACAAGAATTAATTGATAGTACCAATAACGATTTATTCATCCCTCATGGTGAATTTCCTTCTCTGCATTGGGGCAGCCAGGCGCCCAAGGAGCAGACAGAAGCATATCATGATCGTAAATCAGATTAAAATGCATTTCTCGTTTTATAAAAAACATTTTGCAGCCACATTCTGACCATGAAAAAGCATTTCTGCAAATGCATTTTGGAATTTTTCAAAATTGGGATTTTAGATTTATTTTGTTTTTAAGATTCAATCTTAAACATCCTTTTTATTTGGATTCATTGACAAAATAATAATAATAATAATAATAATAATGAATACTTCATAAATCTCTCATGGTGATATTCCTTTTCTGCAAGCCATTTCTCAAGGCTGAACAATGAGCAGTTGGCTGGCGACTTTCCGCAAGAGGGGAGCAGCGAGGGGTTCAGTGTGTTGCTCAAGCGGACTCGGGAATCGAACCAGGAATGGTGGCACCCAGAACAATCGCTGCACCATCGCGTTGACTAAAAGTGGCCCGTACGGGGATCGAACCCGCGACCTTGGCGTTATTAGCACCACGCTCTAACCAACTGAGCTAACCGGCCCGTGATGCGTGGCGGACGCACATCGACGGGGAATCCACGAGTACTCGTTACATTTGCGATTCACAGGAAACAGAGTCGCCACATTCGAACAGTGAACAGCGCATCTGCGAGTGCATTTCTGAGGATTTCAAATTTTGATTTGATGTCAGTTTTCCGGGATGTGTTTTTGAAAATGTAATCCTCGATGTCTTTTTCATTTGGATTCAGTGACAGAATGAGCTGTCTGAAAGAAGGACATTAACATGCAATTTGGATTACTTAATTCTCCTCTTAGCTACGAGTTTTGCTGTACCCTTCTCAAAATGAAAGAGACTTTCTGAAAATGCATTTCTGAATTTTTCGAAATTGGGATTTGACAACTTCCTCGGGTAAGTTTTTGAAATGAAATCTTGTCTGTCTTTTCAATTTGGATTCGTTATTTTGATAATAATTAAAATTTTATCTAAATGTCTTTTAAAATTGGATTCAGTGACAGAATGAGCAGTCTGGAGGAAGAAAGTGAAAATGCAATTTGGATTTCTTATTCCTCGTTTTACTTACGAGTGAAAAGATGCAGCCACAATCCGAAAAGGAAAAGGCATTTCTGTGAAAGAATTTCTGAACTTTTCAAAATTGAGACTTGATAATGGATTTTTTTTTTTTATGTAATCTTAAATCTCTCTTTTATATGGATTCAGTGACAGGAGGAGCGGCCTGGAAAAAGAAAAAGAAAATGCAATTTGGATTACCTGTTACTCATTTTATTTACTATTCTACTCTTCTATATATACTATTCCCCAATTCCCTGACCTTATCTCCAAATGTGCAGTATAATCAGTATTTAAAGGATACAATGATACAATGTTAAACAATTGTGCTCATAAAAAGTCAAGCGATAAAATATAATTTATCCGCTATATGAAGAACAAAGTAGGTAAGGGTGCAACACAAGTTGCTAGGCGACCAAGTAACACAACCCGTCCGTGTGTGAAACAAACAGCTGGTAGCAGCACGAGCGTCCGACATGCAGCCAGGAAGTGCTCAAAGAAGCCGGAGCCATGGCGGTTCCAGACGGGAGTGGTAAGTCCTTGATGACCGCCCGGAGCGTCCCTCCTCTTGTCTTGCACATCCGTGTGGAATTCGCTTCGCCGTCGTGATCCGGCTGCGTGGGCCGGAGTGGACCCACAGCGTGTAATATTCACGACCCCTCTATGTTCTATCACCAGCCTGACCTTTTGGCCCAGAAGCCACCCGACCATGTTTCCCCATCTCCAGACGGACCACTGGAGTAAAATGAAGACAGCGGTAGGACAATACACACACTTCACTATTTTCTGGCCTCCTGTAAAAAAAAAAGTCACGACAGTTGTTCCCGTCCAGGTCCCTGGATATCTCACATCAGTTCCACTTGCCTTGTTGGAAGACACAGGTTAGACATCAGACATCACCATTTAATGGTTCATCTGTGCACATATCCTGGGTTTTTTTTTTCATGAAATTGCTGTTGTTGCACATCTTTGTGTATAAAGGTAGTTCAAACCACACCACCAGGAGCCTCTCACATCCTCCACGCGGGAACGTTGACCCTGCAGTGGCGCAAGCTAGCGGTAGGTGCTACATAAAAGAGAACTGGCTGAATATATTGTAGGTTTCACTGCAGTGTTACTTCTGTGTGTTTTTATTCAGCCCTGCGACACGGCGCAGCGGGAAAAAAGCTCATGCCCTGGAACATGCCCTGGTACAGGAACATGTTTAATGACCGAGCCAGGATGGGCTTCTGCTATTGGCCGGTTGAGAAGAAACCCTCGGCGTGTAAGTACCGATCCGAAGTTAGACCGCACCACAGCGTCCCTCACATGTATCAGTGTGGTGTTACATTCACACGCATTTGTTGCTGGAAGAGGCCAGATCCATACCTTACATACTTTTCCTGTCTGGGCCTGAAGCTCTGACTTCCCGCTTGTGATTTAGTCATTTATATTGGGGCACAATCAAGTCACACATGAATACCTCCTGGGCGACAGACCCACACTGGTATTTCAACCTAAATGATGTCTAACGATTTTCATGCATATACCTCGCAAATGATTAGCATGTATCAAAAGATTGATGCATCTTTATCTTTCCACCACAGGTAAAGGATGCAGCCTTGGTGCTTACAAGACGTGTCTGGGATTACCTAATGTCTAAGAAAAAGTCCTGACGACTGATTTATTTTCACTCCCGGAGCTGCTGACATGCCATGTGATTTCTTACAGAGGGCAGCGTGTGACGTAAAGCCTCCGTCATTGAAGCAAGCAGGCCGACGGCTTTTCAAATGTCACTCATTAATTTGGTAGAAGTGCTGAAAAATCAATCCAGATTTGTGAATTCAGCTGCAACAGTACAATGTGAAAAACAAGTGCTATCGTATGAACAAATACTGAACCGGTGGAATTTACGTGTGCAGTTATACCCACAGTTTTACAGTTGACTAAAGAATGCAATCGGTAAATTGCTGTAAATACATATAATTATAAGACTGCGGCGTAGTGATTATTGTCCTTGTCGAATTTAGCACATGAATTCCTTTACCGACAAAAGAAGTGAACAAATGTCGGGCTTCGGTTTCCAACATTTAAAAGTAAAATTCTAATGTACGTATTTTTCCGAAAGGCTTTCCGAAGCTGACCGATGTCTGTCGGCCAGCTTCGGAAACGAGACATATGAGCTTATTATATGAGCCAACTGCATAACATTTGAAAATAAAGTTGTGTCTTTTACGAGCCCAACCTTCGTGAACACGAGACGGTAAATTAAAATCGTATTTTGAACAAAGATAACAATGTACATTACTGTCATACTAGATTTGTTGTACTTGTGTCGTGTCATGGTAAATAAATGTGGCCAATTAGCATTTCTCTAAGTCTCAAGCTGAGTTGCCAGTTGCTCATGCTAACATGACAATAGCTCATGCTAACCGAGCTAGCTAACCGTTTTCATCAATTAGCAACAGTAAGAGTGCTAGCTTAAATATCTGCACTTATAATGCATTTTCTGTCTTTTTTCTCCCTCACCATCTTCAGTTCGACATATAGATATTAATTATCAAAAGAAGTAGCTGAAAACATTTAATTTTGAAAGGTAAATTTTCACTTTACCCATGGCATATGACTTTGACTAGTTACCTTTAAAAACCTGCATTATGACTAGTCTAAATGACAGGAAATTTGAATTGGAACTACATTTGTAATGGTGTTTATCACATCCACCAACTTGTTGGAAGCACAAAACGGTTTTAGATAAACCTTGTTTGGTTTATTTATGAAATATGTACGTAAACACAGACAGCAGCAGAGGGGTGATACATTTCAAGTAGTCTTAAACTTATGTCACATAACCCAGACCTCTCCGGGTGGGGGGAAAAACTGACTCGGCTAGGATATTTTGCAGAGGGGATCTCCTCGGAGATTCTGCGGTTGTGATTCGTTTGGGTTTGACATTCTCCAGAGAAAAGCAGAGGTGCTCTGTGATCACGCACCCTCTTCCGGCGTTTTCTCAGAACTCCAGAAATAGCAGCGAAGCCGGGGCCGACACGCTGTAGTTCTTGCTGCAGGAATTGGGGTAAAGATACTGCCAATCACACACATACATTCTGGCTTTGTCCTCAACCAAGTCGATTTTGGAAGGAGGTTTCTGACACCCTCAACGCGGTTTTCAAACAGGACATTCCATGAAGCCCTACGACTGCATTATTAGGAGCAACCATTATGGGTATATACAGAAAGGATGAAAAATACCCAATAGACATATTTACGGCATATTTACGACAGCATTAAACGGCATAACTATCGGGTGGTTAAAATTAGATCCCCCTACATATATGAATCCAAAAAGTATGGGACATATGCTTGATTATAGGTGTCAAACTCTGGCCCGCGGGCCAAATGTGGGCCGCGGTGTAATTCTATTTGGCCCGCGAAGCCATACCAAATGACTGCGAGAGCTGGTGTGATAGCCAATAGGGTGTGGACCGCAAATACTACAAATCCCAGAATGCTCTGCTGGTGTTTGCCGCAGAAGATCGCGACAGGACCCTCTCTCTCCTCTGTTGACAGCAGCCATAGCGACCTAATGCTAAGACTGCCACCATGCTGCCCCTCTGAAAAATGGCGAAAAGAAATGCAGAGAACAGTTGTTTTATTTTTACATTTACTATTAGCCTGTGGAAAACAGTTACTGTTGAAATTGAATTCAGAAGGCTGAAAATAAAAAAAGGAAAGTTTACTTGAGAAATGAAAGCCATTGATGCGTTGATTAATTTGAATTTCGATTTTGCATGTGTGCAACATGAAGCTAGATATTGTATTGTTGCTTGTTCCATGTTCAGTTTTGAAGCCAAACTGGACTGAAAAGGTTCATTGTTACACCTGGAGGAAGGTTTTTTCAATCAATACGAATGTTCTCCGGGTCTTGAGTCTTGGCACACTGTGTATCTGAGTTTGACACCCTTGTAATAGATGGAGCAAATTACATATTTATTAAGACTTCAGAATCTTTTTTTTATGAAACAATGGACACCCGTCATGTCTTTAGGAATACAAGGAGGTTGCAGTCAAGGAGTTTGGACTGGCACCGGACATATGTATCATATCCTTTTAGAGTACCTATGAGGAGTGGATTTTTATCATTTTTTCAACCCCCCCCCGCCCAAATATTTCTGCCACTATTTCCTTCTTATTTATCTATTGCCATGTCATCTCATTTTTATCTTTTAAATAAATACATCCTTAAACTTTATTAATGTTCTGGATCTTGCAATAAGAGACATTTCTTTGTTCTTATTCGTCTTGATTCTGTTCAGCCAGAATGCACCCGATAACGGAGATTGCAAAGCTGTTATTTCTAACCCTGCAGGTGCTGTTCTTGTATCTTTTTTGTCACTTCATAATGGACATCAAAACAGCCGGAAGAGCACTTAGAGATGTGAGAGGTGTGCTGAATGTACCCGCGACACATGGGGTAATTTTAGAGAGTTGCTTCAAAAACAAAAATGCTTGCTTCCGTCCATCTGAGAATGTAGGTCTCAGCACGCTCTAATGATGGAGTACCCGTGTTCAGTGACAGATGGAAGGAGGAACGCAGGCACAGGCATTAAGAAATGGCATTCAGCGATGTCCTTTGTTTGACCCACTTCCCTAGACTTGGGAAAGCATACTGTGACCTCATTCTGTGTGACGGGGGGGGGGGTCCGTCTGTGAGTGGTATCTTTACAACGCCGGCTCTTCTACAAACACAAATCCCTGCCCGAGTGATTAGAATGGAATCCTTGTCATTTTCATGCTCTTCATTAACATAGCGAGCAAAGGATAAGCGATGCTTTATTGATGTTGGTTTCTGAGAACAGACAAGGGATGTTGCAGTGCACCAATCACGTTTGTAAGCTATTTCTGCAAAGCATTCATTCATGACTGGCTAATTGAAATGGGAACACATTGAAATTCTTGCACACGATCTTCAGAGTTGAGATGGTTTCCCTGACAAACAAAAAAATTGAAATAAAGGATTTAGCTACGTGTTAGACAGAAGGAACCTGGGTTTTCATCAATGGTGGAATGGCGCAAACCTGCTGCCTTTGGCTTTCCCAGCAGATGTGGAATGAGGTCCTGCAGCACCGGACGATAGCCCTCGAGGTCCACTTCTCTCATGGTGAAGCCGATTTCAGATGGAGCACTCACCTTTCGCGAATATAGAGCATGATTATTTAATGGTTCATTTGTTTCAGTGGCGTGTGAGTGGGTCTTACTGTGAAGAGGTCTTCCTCGGGGACATGACCAGGCTCGTCCGTGACCTGGCGCCCCCCTCTGGAGAACTTCTGCTTGCTCTGTGGAGACAAATATGACTGTGCCTCTCTCCAAAAGTGCGAGGTGAGTATTAAGGCAGTCTGTTTTATACACAAATTGGCAAATGCGATTTGTACATTATTTCACTAATAACATAATTCACAGCTACGCTATTTTGAAGATTCTACTTGTGCTGAAAGACGATGCCATACCTGAGGTTTCCGTGACGGGCTGAGAAAGCTAGAGCCAGCGCTGGTGGTCTTGCACCACGAGGCCAGACAGCACAAGCCAAAGACCAGCAGGTAGGTTCTCTTCAAAGCCATGGCCGTGTCACAGTCTGGGGCAACTTTACACACAAAATGAGCCGTGTCACCGTGGAGACCAAAAAGATCGAGAGAAAATGTTGGGGCGCTTCTGGCGTCAAACGTTTTATATAGTCTTCATCCTCCTCCATTTGGTTTGACGATGCACTGATCATACTAAAGATCGGTGATTGTATTTACATGACTTGGTTGTGGAGGTTCGTTCAAATAATTAAACTGATAAAGACGTAGACATTTCTCGGTTGTGTTTATCCTCCTGCTTGTTAGCCGTAACAAACAGAAGATACAGACTAATATGATGGTGTGTATATTCTGCCTCTTGTCAATATTAAGCCATTACAGGATATGATACTGAACAATAAGGGGGTTTTCATACAAAGCTATGATGAAATGAACTGATCACTGATGAACTCAGAATGCGACAGAAACATTTGACATTCAAACCTGGGACTGAACTTGCCATACGTTCATAAGGTCAAGTTGCAAAGTTCTTATTGTGCAAATGCTTAAATTTCTCCAAGCAAACATGTGCGAAGTAAGCAGCTTAACTGAAACTCCACAGAATGACTTTGCCAATAATTTCCTCATTTTAGAATATTCTCATTCTCAACTTTCATGGATGTACATAGTGATCAGTGTACAGCATCCAGGATGCTGCAATGCGCACAGAACTCCTCACCAGAACAACACGCGGCATATTTGAACGATCCCAAAGCCATTTCCTTCTAGAAAAAGCTTAGAAGGACAGGTTGAAAAAATTCACCATGTTGATCATTGCAATTATTCCCATCTTTTCAGCCACTTGGGGAGAATGTGCACGGAGAGCACGTGCAGTTCAGGCAGCAAGGATCGCTTTGTGGGACGAGGAGGCTGCCTAACACCGAGATTTTGCCCTTTTCCCAAGTCCAGCATAATCCGCTCTCTGGGGATTCAGAAATTGAGCAAGACTCAGTTTATGTATTTCATATAATAAATCTGATCTGACCCAATTCCTGACAAAAACTTTCGTCTGCAGTACCGCGACGGCGCCACTGCTCGGCACCAAAGCAAGCCAACACCAAAAAAAGACACGAAGAAGAAGTCTGGCACCTTGCGCTGCGGCTAAGGAGTAAAACCCCGGCGGAAATAATTACAATCATGGATAAAAAGAAGAAACCGTTTGACGTGACTGCTTCCTCTGTGAGTTTTGTTGTTGTGTTTTAACTGCTCTCTGTTTTTTCGCTAAAATCCCTGGAGGCCTGACGTGGTGTATGACGCTGGCTAACGCTGTCAGCTCACTTTAGCTAATCGGGATAAACAGCTAGCTTATACTTGTCGGTAACTTTACAGTCCTTTCGCGGTCGAATGTTACCGTTTTATTTCTCAAACGGCACATATGTTGTTTCTTGCAGCTGGTGGACCTCAAAGCGGAGCTGTACAGGAAGCAGGAGCTGTTCAAACAGGAGAAAATCGGGCAAGAAAACGCCGGAGCTGCTTTTAAATTAAAACCTAAAGCTAAGGGGGTGCGTCATTTTTTGGTTCACGTATATCCCCGTGTGTTTAGTGCTTCTATCGGGGCTAGAGGTTGCTAACCGTGGTGTGTTCACGACCCTGTGCAGAAACCAAACGTCTGGAGCAAACAAAACACAGGCGTTTCGGCCAGAGCCGAGAAAGATGGCGAGCAGCTGGCCGAGGAGCAGAGCAAACTCGACACTGCGAGGTGAGACGTGGAGAACATTCCCTACAAGAAACAATGCTTTCTAAACTCTTTGACTTACCCGATTTTCCCCTCCCGCATCAGGCAGAAGCTGGAGGAAAAAGCCAAACTGTATGAGCAGATGTCGAAAGGACAGTTTCCAGGTTGGTAACATCTCAACTGTGCACTCTTCACATCTTTGACCCTGTGT
Source organism: Fistularia tabacaria (assembly GCA_901007705.1). Lineage (NCBI taxonomy): Eukaryota > Metazoa > Chordata > Actinopteri > Syngnathiformes > Fistulariidae > Fistularia > Fistularia tabacaria. Next base: position 21,799 of record CAAKHD010010417.1, read on the forward strand.
CAATTCATGCTGTTTTCCTCGCCTCTTGGTATGTCAAGACGAGGAGACAGAGGGACTGTACCTGGTTGACTTCACTCAGAAGATCATCGACAAAAGGACAGAAACGCTCGTGCAGAGGGAATCCGAGAGAGATGATGAGGAAAGAGTCAGCGCTCCTATCCCTCCTCCCCAGAACCCGGAGGACGAATGGTAATCATCCGTTCTCTTCCGCACCGAAACGTTAGGCACCGGTCACAGAATGTACTCCCTGTGGTTCAAGCTTTCTCTTGGAGGGGGCGGGAGAAAAACATCCCTGGTTCTGCTGCAATGGCAGCAGGTGTGTACCGTCCTTCTATTCTTGCTGTGTCCTCCCTATAGGGTGGACTATGTGGACTCCTTGGGACGATCTCGAAGATGTATGAAGAGAGACCTGCCAGATTTTGTGAAAATGGATGTGGACCTCAAGGGGAAAGGGTAAATGCCCCAAGAATGTTTTCAGCAGTTTTTGTATTTATTAAAGTGGACAAACCCCACCGGACCCGTTTTGTTCCACGTAGAAAAGCCTCCGTCGACAAGACCCTGCTGTCAGAAGACATGCGGCGAGAGCTGCAAAGGCAGGAGTGGGAGAGGGAGGAAGAGGAAGCTATGAGGAAGCCCGTCGGACCGATCCACTACGAGGACATTAAGGCTCAGGGTCAGACTTTGTTTACGCCCACGTTACCTCTCTCGTCGTGTGGGATTCCCATCATGTGTTTTCTTCATAAAATCTTCTTTTGCTTGCTCTGGTCAGAGGCCAGAGAGCTCGGTGTGGGCTACTTCGCCTTCTCTCAAGATGAAGAGCAACGCAGAAAGCAGAGGGAGACTCTAGACATGCTCAGAGACCAGGCAAGCACACGCACGCACACACACGCACACACGCACACACACACACACACACACACACACACACACACACACACACACACACACACACACACACACACACACACACACAGTCAAATCCAAAGACTCCTGTGAATTGTGTAAAGCAGTGTTCCTCAACCTTTTTTTGTGCCACAGTGTGGTTTAATGTCGGACAGTATTTTCACAGACAGGCCTTTAAGGTGTGGCAAATACAACAAAATAAAATGATTCAACCAGCATAAAAGCCGGTATTTTCCAAATATATTAATGTACGCGAATCCACTGCGTGTGCTACTTCATGAGCAGCGTCCTCGTGACATGCTGCCAAAATCATAACATGAGTAACGGCCTCCAAACTCCACGCTCTCTGGTGGGAACAGTAAAGGTTAAACACGCCTTCAACATAAGATCCACCACAACAACAAATATAAAGTGCGTGACAAATACAACCCACCATAATGTTAAATCAGTGGGAGCTTGTTTGTCTGCAACTTGTTTGTCTCCCATCCAGGGGTAACGGGAGACAATGACACCTCAAGTGTGTTGCTTCTGTCCAGTCTGCTCCCTCATTTTGTTTTGGTTAATTAATCCATATTTCAAGAAG
>CAAKHD010010417.1:25629-38961 GCA_901007705.1 Fistularia tabacaria
GCTCTTCCGATCTAATTCCGTTCATTGTTACTTTGGCAGGTTTAATCTTCCACATTGTTAAACTAATTACAGGGACATTTTTCCCATTCATATTTATTTTTTGTTATTTCTCTCTGGCACATGGATTGATTAATGTTGTAAGAACATCAATGTGGCTTGATGTACTATCAAAATGAAATATCTCAAATTATTTCACCCCTGACTTTATACATGTACTGTGTCTATACATATGTAATATATATATATATATTATATATATATACATATATTAATTGTGAAAATAACAGTATAGAGGGTGAAGAATACAGTTGCATTCTAAAAACAACCACTAGATGGCGCCCTTCCCCTTCGTTAAAACGGGAATGGCTGTACTGGTGTCAGAATCTGCCGTTTTCTTGTTTTTAAATATTCTTCTAAGCATATTCACCATTCCTCCCATAACAGGTTTGGCACAAATAGTCGAACTCCACGCCGGAGGTCCGGCCCTCGCCTCATGAACATCTGTTGTCCAGTCATAGTAGAGGTTTGGGAAAAAATGCAGCCAAACCTAGAATAAAACAGCGTGCATCATGTGAGAACAGTGCAGTGCACCCTCACACATCAACAGACGTGGCAAAATATAACAAATGATTTCACGAGAAGTATCCCCTGTTCGTGGGTTCTCTCCGGTTCTCCATTTAAATCATCCGCGGGGGTGAAGGAGAGACTGCATGGTCGCAGGTCTGTACGTGGACCCCGTGATTGACAGGTTTCACGTCCTGTACGCCGCAACGACAAGGCCCGGCGTCGTCTGACACGTGATGCAAATGTGCTGCCGCGCGTGAACACGATTGAGCACAACCGAAGACGGGTGGATTGAAAAATGCTTCTATCCCAGAGAAGCCCGCGGTGAAATGATTCAGCGGGAAACGGTGAGGAGCCTCCAGCGAAGGCCAATTTATTGGGAAACTGAACGGATAAACTGAAATATGAACCCGGAATTGCATCTCTGCGGCCGCAATGCTGATCGAGTCCCGTCGACGCGCACACACAAATTGAAACATCAATGACACAGATCCCACTCATCCGTCCTGAAACAAAGCGGAGGCTGCCGTGCACGACCAAATACACACACACACACGCCTTGTGTAGGACTCATCACTTTGGAGCTTCTAATTTTCCTGTTTAACAGCAGGAAGGTGTGTCAGATTGACAGATCCCCCAACACCCCCTTCCCCCGCCTCCCGGGGCTGCAAGTGGGAGCGGCCGCTCTGAGGAATTACCCTCGGCGCAGCCGTTGCGGCGCCTTAATCCGACCGTGGCTGCAGGAAAAATGGTGAGCCGCTGTTTCCTGGAGCAGAGTAAATGAACTTTAGGGCGTGGAGACGCTGGAGTCGGCCCAGGGGTCGCGTTTCTGTTGTTGCTGCGAAGTGTCGGTCTCTGTTGGGGAGGGGTGGGGGGCCATTTGATGCTGCTCTGTTTCTCCGACACCTGTAGATTGACCCCCTCATTAGGTGGAGAAATGAGCAGAATAGAGTTTTCGGGAGTTTGAAACACATTTTTTGATAGAACAGATTCATCTTTTCAGGAACGAGTCCCTTTTCTGGTACAATGGAGCCGCGGGAACCATGGGCCTTCAGCACCTAGAACAACTTTGGCTCCGACGCCGAGGCAGGGTCTTTTATGATTCCATGGGAAGTCATAGGTGCGCCGTGATTGGTGGAGCTCATAAGCCACGCCCATTTCTAAATACTTCTTGCAGGCCACAAACCACCGTTTTCTAGAACAATAGCGGTCACTGGTCAGAAGTTTTCTTGCAAAATAATGGACGAGAAAATGGAGTGACAAAGAGGTCCAAGCTCCTCTGACCTACTACACTTCAGAGGGGTTTCCAGGGTTCGCAGAGGAACATCTACATTTTGGCCAGACTGAGTCCGGAGTTAGCCAACAGCTAACAGGGTTCTTCACACGGCGGAGCAGTGTGCAGCGCTGGGAGAAGACCAAAACACTTCAACCCATCTGACAGTCCTTGGTTATTATTCCATGAACGCTGTGGCAGCTTCAGCCTCCATGTTGTCCGTGTCGTCCTTCTCTTCTTCTGGGGTTTGTTTTTGTCTGGAGAAATGCAGAACTAAAAGGTTCCCTCCAAAGGAATAATTGGAAGAAACAATAATCCTACCCCTGTACTCAACGTGTTCTCCCCCAGTACTGCCCTGGTACTCACCTCGTACACCCTTCACACTCCCCTGGTACTCCCTTTGTTCTCCCCCCATACTACCCTGGTATTCCCCTTTCTACCCCTCGGGTACACCCCTTGTATGCTTCTTGTACTCCCCAGGTACTCCCGTGGTACTTTCCTTGTACACCCCCGGTACTGCCCTTGTGGTCCCCTTGTCATTTCCTGGTACATCCAATGTACTCCCCTTGTACTCCCCTTGTGCTCCCCTTGTACTCTCCTAGTACTCCCCTAGTACTATCCTTGTACAACCCTGGTACTCCCCTTGTATTCCCCTGGTACTTTCCTGGTACACCCCTGGTACTCCCTTGTGCTCCCCTTGTACCCCCTTGGTACTCCCCGGTACTTCCCTGGCACTTTCCTGGTCCTCCCCTAGTTCTCTGGATCGTGGGTTGAACCTTTGCAGGGAAGTGAACTGCCAAAGAGCAGATCTTGATGTTTAACATCAGCTGTTGTACAAGGACACGTGTGATGACGTTCGGTCCCATTCGGAAACTTCTTCCGTTGACTGTAGAGCGAGGCGTGAAGCTCCGGGCAGGCAGCTGAACGGCCGGCATTATTGGAGACATCACGATGGAAACCTGCCAGGATGGGAGGGAATGCGAACCCTGTCAGTGCAGCCGTAAAACAGCGGGAGTTCATTTTTTTGTCAGAAGCGAGAGCCCTGGAAAACACTTCACTTCTGACTCGTAAGCAAGTTCACCCGACTAAATTAACATCGGCGTCTGATTTGTAGACGCCTGAGATGGACAGTCCGTTGGTTTCATTCGACGCCACGCAAGCCCGGGGCTCCGGTGACGCCGGGGGGTTTCTCCGATCCCCTTGCCTCAGCTGCTCGCCGTCCTGTTTTCCACGTCGACCTAGATCCCGCTGCTGAGCAGGTGCGGGTGGCTCTCATCGGTCAGCAGTTTTTTTTATTTTTATTTCCTCAAACCCAAAAAGAGTTGCGGGAGGGAACAGTGACGGCGACGGCCCAACTTACTGCTCCATCAGGCCCTTTTAACACTCTGGCTGTGATTAGTGTCTCCTGCTGGCGTTCGCCGCAACCTCCCCCCCCCATCAGCATCGCCCAGCAGTGGGCTGTTAACCGTTAATGGCCCTTGGTGTGTGTAATGAGAGCTAATGCCGCTTCTTGTCACTGGGCCATAATGCTGCTCCCGCTGCGTCTTGTCAAACAACCACATGCTCTGCAGCCCGGTGCTGGCGGACTGAAGGCTGCTAACCCCCCCCCCGGCAGATGGATTGGTGCCCGCCCCCCCCCACTGCCCCTGCCTGCTTGGATCCTCGGATGAACATGTGGCTGCGGTTTAACTCTTCACGCCGGGGGTTGATGAACTTGTAAATTCTTCAAAACGACAAATGACCAAAACACCAGTTGGCGGATCGAGGGGGAAAAGCCCCGCCGGCCGGGATGACGTTTCGATACCTTTCACCAGGTTTCTTATCAACAATAGAACCCTAAAACAATCTCGACGCCCGAGGAGATGATTTCGTTTTTCCGTAAAATCCAGATGCTTGCAAATTTAGCCACCTCATCCTGGTGCAAGTAGTATAAGGGATGCAAAACCGGGCTTGTTTATTTCCATGCAAATTAGGCTTTTTAAAGAGTCCATGTGTGGATTCTATAACCTCAATTAGGTTCAAAAATTGAGGAAAAGTTTGATTCACTGCTCGATGATCCCCATAAACGCCTTAGATGTGTGTGTGTGTGTGTGTGTGTGTGTGTGTTCTCGCCTCACATGATAAAGATATCAGCCTGACACCGAATGCGCAGCGGTAATGGCCTCATAAATTCCCCGAGTGCAGGAAAGGGAGGAAGGAATGAAGGTGGGACTCATTGGCAGTCGGCTCTCGACCCGGTCGGCCCCAAACCCCCCGCCCACGGGAAAACATGGCTGCAACTTCGGGGCGTTGCCGAGCACCGGGACTCGCGCCGTTGTTCATGGCGACTTGTCTCTTTGAGGTAAAATGCACTGCAGCAAAGACGCCGACGGCACCCTTTATTTTTGCTGAGCAAATATTAAACCATCAATCTTCACACACACACACACACACACACACACACACAAACACACACACATGCGCGCGCACACGCGGACAGAGGGTCACTCCGGGTTAATCCCGCGGATTTACCAAGGCGTGTCCATCGCTCTCATATAGCCGCTCATTATTTAATGCGTCCCATGTCAGGCGTCCAGTGAATGAGTCGTTCGTTTCCGACCAGCGGCCGCCACCTTAGTCACGTGATCGATGCGATTAATATGCTAAAAGCCGGAGCCAATGAGTCGATCAATAAGAGCGTGGATGTGCGTGACCTCCTCGCCGTGCACGGCGGGCCTGGACCTGACCACAACAATCCCCTGCCACACATTACGTTTTTACAACTTTCCTTTGTCAAGAGAATCCCCCCATTGTGTGCTGGTCAGAAAGTTCTCACGTTGGAACCCCCCCCCCCACACACACACACACACACCAGTTGTGTTCCTTCTCCTCGCGACGTGAAGCAGAAATAAATTTAAACATTGTGACGAGAGTTTGTTTCTGCATCCCATTGGTCCAGAGCCTGAATGAGAACAGGATGTGGATGGGATTTGTGTGTGTGTGTGTGTGTGTGTGTGTGTGTGTGTGTGTGTGTGTGTGTGTGTGTGTGTGTGTGTGTGTTTATCAGCAGATTTATCAGCAGGGCAATGTGGGCGGCCTTCTGCCTCGTCTGAGTGTGAAGAGTGTGATTGAGACAGAGGGGGTGTGAGGGTTGGGAGGCACTTATCACCAGTAGTGCTAAAAAGCTACATGCTAACAGGTGACATGAAACCATGCTTTAATATAAAAAAATAAAAAAACAATGGTGGACGCCTGGCGAGACACTGCAGTATAGCAAGCCACCCCCCCTGGGAAGCTGACCAATGAGAGGGCCCGGGGATTCTGGAGAAGATACGAGGTTCCTATCTTGCGCCGATGAAGGGACGCAGATGAATCTTGGTAAATCCCACAGCAGAGGAAGGCGAGGGCAGCATCACTGGGGGCTAGGCTAATGCTAACTAGACGCTTTCTCACTGAGAAGGGTTCTGAGCCATCCACCGACCCCTCTGAAGCTGTCTCAGAGTGGGACACGGAGGCCCCAGCTGACGGGGAGTCCTGTCATCCTCCACCCCTCCCCCGGTTCCTCGCTGGAAAACCTGAAAACAGTAGCAGGAAGGCACATCTTAAGATGGAGTTCCTTTTTCAGGTCCCCAAGCCTTATTGTTTGTCCTCGGAGGAGCACAGAGGAGGGGACGCAAACAGGGATGTAAAAGACGGCCGCAGCCTGGCTATTTCGGAGACGTGGGCGGATAAAAGATCATTTTAGTAACATCTCCCAGAAGAAAAATATCCATGTCAGGAACGTCAAGGTCACAAGAAGAATCCGCCAGAGCCTGACAAGTCAAAGCAGCAGCGGGATTAGCGAGTTAGCGCTCCTGCTGCACAGCGACAGGGTTCCCGGTTCACTTCGTGTCCCCCCTGGGTTCTTTCCAGGTCCTCCATCTTTCCCCCACGGCTTGAGTAAGACGGTCAATGATTGGATGTCTCCATGGCGGCCACTGTGATTGACTGTCCAGGTTAAACCCCGCCATGGATTAGGACAAGCTCCATCTTGTAGCATTCGCTAACACTTCTTTCGCTGTATCGATGGTTGTTTCGTGCATCTGCTGTGTATGGTGGTCCAGCGGCAAAGAACGAAACCGAAACGGCAGGATGAAAGAACGAGGGAGCACAGAGCCCCTCCCTGGACCGTGGGGGGGGGTAGGTGACTCCCTCAGAGGTCATCAAAGAGAATCCAGTGTGTGTGTGTGTGTGTGTGTGTGTGCTGGGGTGGAGGCCTCCTCATCCAGCTCTGATATTGGACGTGTTTGAAGATCTGCCCGAAGGACCCCTCCCCATTTGACTCAATATGAAAACACGATTGCTCTGACAAAACGGGGGTCGTAGGTGACGCCATGGTAACGGGATGTTTTTCAATGAGTCCTGTCGGGGCGCACGCTGTTTTCCTTTTTTTTTTTTTAAATGTGCATCATGTTTATGATTTATTGAAAGACAGGAAGTGTGCGTGTTTGCTTCCGGTCGCTCCGGCGTGTCGATCGCCACCGTTCTGTTCCTTCCCCAAACAAAGATGGCCGCCCGGCGTCTGAGGAATCTTGCGAGATGCGGCGACATCCTGGCGAGATCGGGATGGACGTCTCGTCACGGGGGATTTACTGGAAAGAGGGATTTTTAGACGTGAGGTCGCGGCCCGTCTGGTCTGACTCTCACTACTCACATCTTTATTGCCACCGAAAGTATTTTGTCACATGAATATAAATTGGTGTGTGTGTTCATGTGAGTGTGTGTGAGCACAATTGAGGAGTAAAAATAACTTCCTTAGTTCACTGCCAGCGGGTCCCAGCTGTATTACAGAGGGCTTCGACATGAGCATGATGTCCGTACGCTGCTAAGGATGTGAAGCTGGGCTGTGCAGGAAACGGGGAGAGCAGCTTCCTGTTATGAAGAAAGCGGGCCGTCGCAGAGGCGGAGGTGTGTGTGCGGCCCAACGCCCCGCTCCATCAGACCTCATCTATCAGAAGGGTCGTCAGTGGGAGCGCGGCAACGCTCTTCACACGAACACCTATAAAAGATATCGATGTTTATCCCGGTTGTTTTTCAGTGTGCCGTTGAAGGTGTGGCCAGATCAGGGATGAAGCCCTGATCTTGTCTTATGATAATACAAGACAAGATAAGATAATACTTTATTGATCCCCATATGGGAAATTTGTTTGTCACAGCAGTGCAACATCCATCCATCTGCCGCTTATCCTACTCCTACTTTTTTCCCAATTTTCCAAGTAATCTGCTGCGTGTTTTTGGACTGTGGGAGGAAACTGGAGATCCCAGAGAAAACCCCCGCAGACACGGAGACTCCACACAGAATGGTGCACCGTCAGAATTGAACCGGGGTCCCTTGTGCTGTGAGGCCGAAGGTCTAACCACTGAGCAGCACAACAAAAACAATAGATATGAATATAAATATCAATAGAAGAAACAATTATAGGGACAAAGACAACAAGAAGGATAAAAATAAATGACAGAATGACAACAAGAAGGATAAAAATCGATAAACAGGATAAAGAGGGCTAGAGACCTTTCCGTTTTCCTTTTTAATAGATTTTTATACGTTTTAAAGCTAAACTGTGTGCTTTTGTTGTTGTTAATTGTCATTTGTAATGTACCGCTTTGAGATTTTTATGTAAAGTGCATCACAAATAAAAGGTATTATTATTATTATTATTATTATCATTATCATTATCATTATTATTATCATTATTACTATTACTATTACTATTACTATTACTATTACTATTACTATTACTATTACTATTACTATTACTATTATTATTATTATTATTATTATTATCATTATTATTACTATGAGGACATGATACATGTGAGTGTTAAGCAGTAAGGTAGTATTAGCACAAATGCATCTCCGGCCGGTCAGGGCTATGTGCAGCAGTCAGCAGCATATAATATAATATAATATAATATAATATAATATAATATAATATAATATAATATAATATAATATAATATAATATAATATAATATAATATAATATAATATAATATAATATAATATAATATAATATAATATAATATAATATAATATCATATCATATCATATAATATCATATAATATCATATAATATAATATAATATCATATAATATAATATAATATCATATAATATAACTTGACTTGACTTAACTTAACTTAATTTCATTTCATTTCATATCATTTCATACATCACATCCTATAACATGATATTTTTATTTTATTGTACATATGATGTACTCATAAATTGTACACATAAGTCATGTGTGATTTATTCTTGGGAAATTGAAAATATATTAAGTCTATTTCACCTGGAGGTCCCCGGGTTGGGGTACCTGTCGTCCCGCCGACCCCCCACCTGTCCAGGTGACGTGTGGCCGGTCGTCACCTCCGGTCTTCCGGGGAATCCGCTGAGCGGCGTGTGACGGCGGAAGGGGGGCGGGCGGTATCAGTCGCGCTCAGCCCCCGGCCCCGGCCCCGGCCCCGGTCACGGTCACAGCCCCGCAGACCGCAGCCGGTGCTCCAGGGTTCGCTTTAATTTCAGTTCGGTTTCTTCCCACTTGTGTCCCTCACAGACACACTTCGCCGCGTCGAGGTTGCGTTCAGGGACGCGATGTCGGAGAGAGTCGCCTCAGGATAATGAACACAGGTGAGATTATTATTAGTGTTTTTATTGTTTCAATGAAAAGACTCGTGGATTCGTTACGTCGATCGCGCTTCTTTTGATTTTGATTTTATTTTTTCCCGTTTCTTTTGAGATGTGATCTTGGCCGCGGAGGCAGGGAGAGACGCGTTTGAGGTCCGCGGTTCGAATTTCCTCTCAAAAAAAGAAAAAGCCGGTTAATGAAGCAACAAGGGCCGGGAAGCGAACGCCTCCGAATGCCCCTCTGAAAAACTACCTCGCCGCGGCTCAGGGGACTTTTTCGACTGTAAAAACTTCTTCTCCAAGTCTTTCACACCCGTTTAACACTCCTGCTGGGTCTGATTTTAGCTGTTTTTTCTCATTTTTCTTCATTTTTATCGCCGCATCCCCACTAGTTTTGTGACTAAATATGCACACTATGCCAATTAGCATTAATTGCTTATTGGCCTGCGATGCTAGGAAACAGGAGTTCAAATAAGATAATATCATGCAATAGGGCAGGATTATTCATTGTGATGGCACATTCTTTTCCAGCGAAATGTTGTTTTCTAGCATGCAAGTAAGTAATATTGAACATAGTAGAAGTAGTAGAAGATGTCAGTGAGGTTACTGGATATTACATCTGCATATGTGTAAGGCTGGTCTTTGTCTGCAGATGGACTGGAGATGAGGTGGCGGCGGAGCGAAGGGCTTTCTCCCGCTTGAATTACAGGAAGCTAATCAGGGAAATCCCTTGGTTTTTTTTGGTTCTTTGGCATAAAAAAAGTAAAGACAACGCTTTCAGCACGCGAAACCCTCAAAGAATCCACTAAAGACGGCGAGTATGGCACGGGAATGAAGATTCAGCTGGTTTGCAGGGCGGCGTTTTGTGAGAGATTGGTTGTATTTTTTTTTTTCTTTCAAATGTAATGGTTTGGGTTAAGAGGACTGTCACTGTAATGTAAATATTTCACACAGTGCGAAACGCTCGGTGGTTGTAGGTCACAGGAACAAGGCACAAATGACCTGCGGGCTATTTTAAAACACATAATCTTACAGTTTCCTTTTCCTGTTGTTCTTTCAGCCTGCACCAAGCCTTCTCCTGCTCCCAAGCCAACATTTGTTTGTCACGCCAGCCCGGACCTGCCCGCCCCTCTCATGTCATCAGCCAGGGGTCCCAAACCCTCCATCGCCCCCAAACCTAAAGTCGCGCTGCAGTTCAATGGGAGGGACTCCTTCTCCTCGGGCACCTCGGGAGGATCCGCTATCGGGGGCGTGCTGACGGCGGACGGCGAACTCGACGAAGAGGCAGAGAGCGGCTCAAACAAAGGGGCCGCCGACAGATTCCCAGCGGAGAAACAATCCTCCGTCGTGAGGTCACCGCTGAAGGAGAATGTGTCAGAGGGGCTGGCTGGGGAAGAGGAGGAAAAGGAAGAAGAGATGACTCAGACGATGGACGAGGACTGGAGACTGACGGACAGCGTTCTCACCGAGGAGCCGGACTCCCAGGAAACCCTGTGGGTGAGCGAGGCCGGGCTCCCCGCCGACGCGGTGGAGATGATCGACGCCGACGTCATGGACGACATGGAAGACGACAACGGCGGCGAGGCGCTCGCCGACATGGATGGGCTCTCAATGGGGGACATTTCCGTTAATAGTGCCGAAGAGGGGGCGGCGAGAAAAAGGTCGGTGGGGAAGCTCGGAGAGCTGGGAGAGGACGACGTGAACGATAACGAACCGGACGCGCAGGACGCTCACACCCGACAGGTTTTTCTCAGGGAAGGAGACGAAGAGGAGGAGAAGGAGAAGGAGTCTGCTCCTGGATGGAGAAAGACTGGCAGAGTGAAGCTGAGCGGCAGTCATGAAGAAAAAGAAATAGTAGGAAAGCCGCAGCCGCGCTCCACTGTCGACGGACAGAACATGGAGTTCCACCACTTTCCCCTGAAGCAGTGCCGCAACGCGCTGGAAGATCGCGTTGCCTTAGCAGATCGAACTCGGGAGCCTTATGACAGTGCCTGTGAGGACGAAGTCCACAGAGAGATGAGCCCAGAGAACTGCAGAGCTCAGGGGTTCCTGCAGAGCCCCTTCACGTCGCCGAGACTCCTGCCCGGTGGGTTTCTGGCCAGGAAGCATTCGAGCCGCGGGGCAGACCCGCCAGGCGGCGTGGCTGCCAGAAATGGACGAGCGGGATGTGTGTCTCCAGAGGATTACGTGGAGATTAGCAACAGCGACGAGTACGGCAGCGACGACAGCGACAAACATAAGGCGGGAGCCGGCCAGGAAATGCCGCGGGCGAAAAGTGAAGAGCGCCAGGTCTTTCTGGCCCATCTCTACTCCAGGTTCAGGCAACCGTGCCACTCCGACGCCGACGCCTCGCTCGCCTCCTCGCTCTCGGAGAGCCAGCCGCTCTCCCCGGACGACTCGGACTTCCTCGACGACGTGGACGGCCACAACGTGCCGCTCTCCGACAACACCACCGACACGGAGCAGGACATGAGCGACGAGCACGTCTACGAGGATCCGGGCCTGTGCTCGGAGGGCGAGAATGCGTTCCCCTTTCACAAAAGGACAAGAGGAATGTGCTCCCGCTCTTGGGGTGTTAATAATGATTTGGCTGGGCAGTCTGCTCAGCGGCCCTGCCTGAGCAGGTTCGGCCAAAAAGCGCCTGCGGCGAGCAGCAGTCCCGTGTTGGGAGCGATGCCTCACAGGAGCTACAGCAAACCCCAGTACTTGTCCCTGTACCCTCGCTCCCTCTCCATGGAGGACCAAGACATGCCTCTGTGCTGCCAAAGATACCTGGGCTCTCCCAGGCAGAGAGGTGCCACGTGTTCGGCGGGAAAGTTCTCCCGGTGCTCGCCTCTGTCGTCCAGCAACGTGTCCACACCCACGTCGCTGGTTGACATCCCGCCTCCCTTTGAGCTGGCCTACATCACCAAGAGGCCCATCACCAAGAGCTTCCCCTCGCTCGTCACAGAGGGGGACAGCGCCGAGAAGAACAGGAAGAAGAAATCTCCCCTCAAGCGCTTTCTCATGCTCAAGTTCAGGAGGAAAACAGAGAGCAAGGCGGCGGCGGACGACAACCTGTCCTTCAAATCCTCGCCGGAGTCCGGCCACCGCGCCCCTAGCAAGCTGCTGGATCTGGATCGGAGCAGCGTGAGCAGCTCCCCGCGGCTGGCCGGGAAACCCCGCCTTTCCCCCGAGCTGCCGCCGGCCTTCTTCTTCTACCCGGAAAGCCAGAGGAGAGGAAGCTCCGTGGCCTTCCTCAACCGCAGCGTTGTCCGGGTGGAGTCCTTCGAGGACCGCTCGCGCGTGCCTCTCATACCGCTCCCCCTGACGAAGCCTCGCTCCATCTCCGTCCCCAATGCAGATACCTCGGACTACGAGAATGTCCCTCCCATCAACGCCGACTACGAGAACCTTCAGGTCCCCCGGCGGAGGCCTCTACGCCAGGGGCTGTTCCACGACTTCTTTGACCGTCCCGCCCGGGCGCTGTCATCCGCCAACGAGACGGACGGCTACGTGGACATGAGCAGCCTCCCCAGGTTCGAGAGCAGGACTCAGTCTCCCGAGCAGGAAACAGAAAGGTAAGGCTGCTTTCTGGCGTTTCTCTTCACGGCACGGCTGAAACACGCCGTCCCGCCTCGCCTCCGACGGCTCCGGCCAGCGTCAGGCGGTAGATAGAAATGGTGTGTGACGGGTTGAGAATTCAATCTGATATCCCGCAGCTGCTGGATGGTGAGCCTCGCCGGCCATTACTGCGCAACCACTGTACGGGTTTTTACTGCGCCCCGAGGATCCAGGCTTATTTATGAAGTTGATGCCGCTGACATGTTACCCTTTCAACCGACAATGGTAGTGTGGCCCCAGGGGGCCTCTGTAGTCAGCTGTAGAATTAACGCCGGTGGCCGTTGAGGTACCCCAGCCCTTCTGAGAGTTGAATCTGAGGGCTGTTATCCCTCCACGGTTGGATCGAACTGGCCCCTCCACAGCAAATGCACTAAAAAGGCCCACAAGTTCTTGAAACCTCTTTTTCTCATGCTCGCCGTCACATCATCAGCAACAGTAGTGGCTCAACGTAGCACAGTAGTTCACAGTAGTTCACAGTAGTGACAAAAAAATGCTCGCTAAAAGAGGCCATGAACTTCCATTTCAAGCGGTGGGTTCTTAGCTTTGCAGGAAAAACGCACGCACATCCAAAACGAGCATTTTTGGAGTTTGAAGCTCAGAAGACCATCCCTATGAAGATCAAGTTATGATGTATTTAGTTGTTTTGAATGCAGATGTTTGTGCAAAGCAAACACAAATCTGACAACTCTTGCAGCAGCGGTGATCTTCAGCGGGCCATGACTTTATCGTCGCTGGGGGAAAGGGGGGAGGCTTTTCGCGATTCGGCTTCAAAGGCTGCCGGACAAAGAAAGTGGGTGCCCGTGGCGGCGGGGAACAGATTCTTTATCGGTTTCACTCATAAATCATCAGCGTGCAGGAACAGGCGTGTACCCTGCAGCTGATGCTGCTGCTCCGGGATTTGTTGCTTCGCCATGTTATACCAACATTAACACCCCAACCCTCATTGCACTCCCGGTGGCCTTCTCCCGTATCATACAGGCTACTCAAGATGATTAACAGTCTGAGAACTTTGGAGTCATCGGTCTTCTGCATCCAGTCAGGAACAACAACAGGCAGTGATACAATCTCACTATGTGCTCAGGAGTCTTCAGCTGCATCCAACCCACACACACACACGCACACACGCACACGCACACGCGCACGCGCACGCACACACACACACACACACACACACACACACACACACACACGCACACGCACACGCACACACACACAAAGCCACCCCCACCGTGTGGCGCCCACAGATGA
>CAAKHD010010417.1:38981-59852 GCA_901007705.1 Fistularia tabacaria
TGTTAAATGACGGACAAATATATATACACACACACACACACACACACACACACACACACGCACACGCACACGCACACACACACAAACCCACCCCCACCGTGTGGAGCCCACAGATGATTGCGTGTACAAGCAAGACCGTGCAATATGAAACACCACAGTAAGTGTAGATACATCGACGGCTGTGCTGCGGTTTGGAATAAAAAGTCCAATAATGTCACGCACACTGAGAGTACACGTAAACGCTAGGTTTTCCGACGCATTTGTTTTCTAATTACAGAAATATTATTTTGCATTAGAATATAAAACTGGCTAAATGCCCAAGGTTTTTTTTCTGAACAGTACGTGTGCAGATTTCAGTTTCACAGGGATTACTGCGGGCTAGTTTTAGAGTGTCAACTGTCTGCGTTCTATGCTGTTACACTTTTATGACATAAGCGATGTTTGATTTCAGATAATTGTCGATGGGCGGCTGCATCGTCGCGATCTATGCAAAAGCCAGCTAGCTATTAAGGTCGGTATTAGCTCGCCAAGATGCTAGTACCTGGCATGCATTTCTTTTGCATCCGGCAGAAAACCAAGGAGAGAAAATATAGATTTTCGTTCTCTCGGCATAAAACTAGCTGCACGATATGGAAACAGAGTGAAAAGTCTCCTATCGCGGTGAGGAACGCTGCGTGGCGTGACTTCATTTTCTGCATGCTGCTCGAGTCTGAAGGAAACCCAGAGGCTGCGCTCGCAGTGGGGTGCTTCCTGGATGGACAACAATAACACTAAGATTGGATGTGCAGGAGCCCAAAGGGGCTAATATGAAGACAATTATCCAACTTGCCCTGCATGTTGGATTAAGCAGCATCCTAATCCAAGGGAACATGCACTTTCTTTACTTTCAACCTTCCTCTGGGATTTATCTCCATACACGCCACCCTGGCTCCTTCTACAAGATAGCAGGGGATGAAGCCTGATATAGAATATTTGCTTGCAGTTAACCCCCCCCCCCCCTTTCCCCAGTACCTCATCCAAACTTTGATCCAGCAAGCAGCAATGGGCCGTGCAGCTCTAATGCGCTCGATGCGGAGACCTGAACGCCTAACATATGTTGTTCATGTGTAGCTAATTTGCATCTCAGTGGGGTGTGATCCACTGGTGCTCGCAGAGGAAATTCGCCCGGAGCGTGGAAAAGGGCCGCTGCATCACCACAAAAACTTAAAGATCTCCTTTATTCCCTGTAATTTCTTTGTATTTGCATAGCGTTCACTCCACGTGAATGGATTCATTTACCTCCCCACTTGCCGAAGAGAATCTCCTCGCATAAATATACATCCCTCGCGTGCAGTCGTCACCGCAGGACTTTAAGGATTAGCGTTTTGGTCTCTGAAGAGTGCTTTCATCTATTCACATTTACCTCCATTATTATTGCAATGTCCTTTTTTTCCTGGCTGCCCAAAGACGGGTGTGCACGGCCTGCAAACTGTTCAGAATGAGGCGGCCCATGTTGAGTTTGACCGCTGACTCTGGCCTTGCTGCACTCGGGCAGGAGCAGGGTTACGGTGTTACCCCTTGCCTATAAAACAGTCAGAGGCATTGCACCATCTACTCGTTCTGGCTCAGTCAGACGTGCCTGGAAGTGCACTGTGCTCCTGGGGTCCAACACGTCTGTCTCCCCCAGGTCTGGGGAGAGACTGTCGGCACTCACATTGTGAGTTTGGTGGCACAGTGGTTAGCACATCTGCGCTAGTGGTTAGCACTTCTGTGCTAGTGGTTAGCACTTCTGTGCCAGTGGTTAGCGCTTGCGCCTCACAGCGAGGTGAAGGTCCCTGGTTTGATTCCCACTGGGGGGGGGGCGCTTTCCCTGTGGAGTTTGCATGTTCTCCCCTTGTCCAAGTGGGGTTCCTCCAGGTTCTCCGGGTTCCTCCCACGGTCCAAAAACATGCAGGAGGTTCATTGGAAGCCTCTATCTTTTTCACAAACATGTAATTATGAGCTTATTTCAATGTAGCACATCTCAAAGTGGGTGGTGAAACGAGTCCCTCTGCTCTCTGTATGCCAACCAGATGGTTCCAGCGTGTTATCAGAGCACTGGAGCTGAAAGGTGACCGTTTGGTGACGATATAATAATGTCACATAAATAATATATCGTAGGCCCTCATTTATTTATAAATAAAATAGTTTCATTATTTACATCTATTTTATAGCTTTATGACCCTCCCCACACTTTTATGAACCTGGTCAACACATTCCTCTGCTGCTTAAGTTCAGTGCCAGATACCTTAGAAGGTGCAGATTGTTTAAGAGTCATAGTCAGGGTTGAAATATATGAAAATCTTTCACTTATTATTCATGCAACACAACACTACGAGCAGCGATCGCACGTTTGCAGTGCAAAAACTTGTTGTTTCGCAAAAATCCTGCAATATAAAAAAAATTAAATCCGCAATGTACAACTGAGTGTGTTTTCATTCTGTTGTCGCTCCCCAGTGAGCCAGTGATGCTTTTCAGTTTATCTCCTCAGAAAAACAAAACTTTATTTCACTTTTTGTTGCCAGGCAGCAACAACGACAAAAGAAGGCTAAAAAAATCTGTTCATCCCACAAACCTGAGTGAATGCACGAGCCCTTGACCTTCGGCGCTCTATTGAGACAAATAGTTTTTTTTATAAAAATATATATTTACTTTAGAAGCAATATTTGAATCCACTGGATTTGAAGGCACAGTATTTGCATGCTGCGTCAAAGTTTCCTGTTTGTGATTAGATGGTTTCAAATCCCAGCACGCCTAAAACAGTAATTTAATGAACGTGAAAAAGTCCCTTCAAAAGACCCTCGGCTGCAGAAGCTGGCTCTGGGGACATGGAATGTCACCTCTCTGGCGGGTAAAGAGCCCACGGGCGAGGCTGAGAGATTCCGACTAGATATAGTTGGACTCACCTCGACGCACAGTGTGGGGTCCGGAACCAGAGCTCGCCTCCCTCCGCCTTCGGGTGGGTGGACGGGTTCTGACCGTTGTTTGTGGCTCAGTAGCAGCAGCTCAGTATACCCAACCTTCTTGGGGTCCTTCTGGGGACTCCCTCGTTCTACCGGGAGACTTCAACGCTCACGTGGGCAAAGACAGTGCGACTTGGAAGGGCGTGATCGGGAGGAGCGGCCCCCCCGATCTGAGCCCGTGTGGTGTTCTGCTATCGGACTTCTGCGCCCGCCATGGATTGTCCACAACAAACACCATGTTCAGGCATAAAGGTGTCCGTATGTGGACTTGGCACCAACACACCTCAGGCTACAGTTCTTTGATCGTCTGACTTACGGCCACATGTCCTGGACACTCTGGTGAAGAGAGGAGCGGAGCTGTCAGCTGATCACCACCTGGTGGTGAGTTGGCTCCGATGGTGGAGGACGATGCTCGTCAGACCTGGCAGACCCAAACGTTATGTGAGGGTCTGCTGGGAACGTCGGGCACAATTCCCTGTCAAAAGAAGCTTCAACAGCTTCAGCTTCCCTGGAACCCGCTGGTGGACCCCAGCGGTGAAGGATGCTGTCAAACTGAAGAAGGAGTCCAATCAGGCCTTTCTGGCTTGCGGGACTCCGGAGGCAGCGGACAGGCACCGGCAGGCCAAGCGGCATGCGGCTACGGCGGTCACCGAAGCACAAACTTGGGCTTGGGAGGAGTTCAGGGGAGGCCGTGGAGAATGACCTCCGGTGGGCTTCGAGGAGATTCTGGTCCACGATCCGGCGTCTCGGGGGGGCAGCGCTCCGTCAACACTGTACAGTGGTAGCGGAGCGCTGCTGACCTCAATGAGGAAGCAGGGCTGGGAGACCATGAGGGGGTCCTCCTATCTCCCGGGCTGAAGTTGCTGAAGTAGTCAAAAAGCTCTTCAGTAGCAGGGCCCCGGGGTTGGATGAGGTCCGCCCTGGGTTCCTCAAGGCTCTGGATGCTGTAGGGCTGTCCTGGTTGACACGCCTCTGCAGCACTGCGTGGACGTCGGGGACAGTGCCGCTGGACTGGCAGACCGGGGTGGCCAATCCCCTTTTTTGAAAAGGGGGATCGCAGGGTGTGCTCCAATTACAGGGGGATCACACTCCTCAGCCTCCCTGGCAAAGTCTATTCAGCCGTGCTGGGGAGGAAGGTCCAGAGGGTCGTCGAATCTCGGATCCAGGAGGAGCAGTGTGCTTTTCGTCCTGGTCCTGGAACTGGAACGGTGGACCGGCTCTATACCCTCAGCAGGGTTCTCGAGGGGGCATGGGAGTTTGCCCAACCGGTCTACACGTGTTTTGTGGACTTAGAGAAGATAATTTAATTACAAATTAAATTACCAAATGACCAGTCGATCTACGTTCCTACCCTCACCTCTGGTCACGAGCTGTGGATAGTGACCGAAAGAACGAGATCGCGAATACAAGCGGTCAAAATGAGTTTTCTCCGCAGGGTGGCCAAACTCTCCCTTAGAGATCGGGTGAGAAGTTCAGCCATCCGGGAGGAACTGGGAGTAGAGCCGCTGCTCCTCCACATAGAGAGGAGTCAGATGAGGTGGCTCGGGTATCTGGTCAGGAGGCCTCCCGGACGCCTCCCAACTGGGAGGAGACCATGGGGAAGAACCAGGACACGCTGGAGAGACTATGTCTCCAGGCTGGCTTGGGAGCGCTTTGGGGTCCTCCCAGAAGAGCTGGACCATGTGTCTGGGGAGAGGGAAGTCTGTGCCTCCCCGCTCCGGCTGCTGCCCCCGCGACCCGACCACAGATAAGCGGCGGAAGATGGATGGATGGACGAAAAAGCTAAGCTAACTTCGCTGTTGCTGTAACGTGGGAAAACATGTGCCAGTTCATCTAGGAGGCTAAGCTAATCTGAGCACCGCAACTTCCGTCATCAGCAGCCAAACCCACTTTTTGTTGCCGTATCTGTCTATTTGAGCGTTGGCTTTTTTTCTTAAGATAAAGTTTGACTGGGTAGTGAAAAAGCAGTTGCATCCCCTCCATTATCACTCGTTTTCTGACGGAATCGGCCATTCTTATTTCCCGTTTGCCGCAGTTGAAATTAAGCTACCTGCCAATGTGTCGCAGTGCCGCGTTGTTTACCCGCTATGCGCATTGAGGGACTGTCCTCCCCCCGCAGTGCCTACACCGAAGCCTACAACGTGTGTTCGCTGGCCATCGGCCCGACGTCCAGCCCCGCCTGTGGCGTCAGGGGAAAGGCGCCGGCCGACGAGGACCTGGGACGCACGTCCGAGGAGGAAGATGGGGTCGGCGACAGCAACTACGAGAGACAGGCACAAGGATCTCGAACTCGGGCATTTAAAATACGCTTTGCCTTCAAATGCGTTGTCTCTCCAGATTGTTTATTAAAATGAAAAAAATGTGGATGTTTTTCAGCCTGACGGTCGATCCAGAGCCTTTTACGTGGCCAAAGAGCTGGTCGATTCAGAAAAACTGTGAGTTATATTTATACCCGTGTTTTCGAAACAACGAAAGCAGCCGCGTGATCTTTGATTATTCGTCTATTTCCTCACTCACAGGCACGTGAAAGCCCTCAAGCTTCTGCAAGAAGTAAGTGATAATGTTGTCAATGTGCAAATCCAGAACGTGCTCTTTCGCCGGAGGAGTTACAGCCTGCCTTCCTGCCTGCTAAGCGCGCGTTGAGAAATAGCGTCTTCTTGTGCGACAGGACTTCCGGGAAGCAGTAGGGGCGGCAGTGGGCGAAGAGGGCGAGCCCGTCCTGGATGAAGAAAGGCTCTGGGAGATCCTGAATGAGCTGCCCGACGTTTACGCCCTGCACCGCAGGATCCTCAGCGAGCTGGAGAATCGAATCCGACAGTGGTGAGACGTGACGTCCACGCGTTCGGAGCGTTTCCCCCCCCGAAGCTCAGCCTGAAGCCTGAAGCTCAGCCTCTTCTTCAACACCCTCCTCTCCTTCGCCCGTCAGGGATGAGAACCAGAGGATTGCGGACATCTTCCTGTCCAGGAGGTCGGAGTTCCTGGTCTTTACCACTTACATCGGCCACTATGACCGAAGCATGAGCCTCCTGGAGGAGAGCTGCCACTCCTCACCCGCCTTCGCCGCCATCGTCCGCCAATTCGAGGTCAAAATGCGCCGCTGGCAGGAGCAGTAAATTAGAGAGCACAGTGTATCGTTTTATTTGAATGGTGGAATATGCACTTTTAGTACTGTGATGTGGCGTATCACAGTGTACCACACACACACACACACACACACACACACACACACACACACACACACAAGACACAGGAAAGACAAATGTTAAGAAAATCAGGGTTTCCATGGTGATCCACCTGCCGCGAGGGAGAGATTTCGCACAATGTATCGGCGTCAGAAAAAAAAAAAAAATTCCTAAACCCTAAAGTTACGTCACGAACCCGCCTATCCTTGTTTGGATTAGACTTATTTATATTTACAACCCCAGATTATATTTACATTTCCAAACAATAGAAATTAGCTCTGTTTCCTCCGGTTGCTTAGACTGCTCGCTGTCCGACGGGGAGGGGGGGGTGTAAAGGCACAATGTCTTCAAGAACTGTTTTTTTTTTTTCCTGTATCTTTATTGAGCTCCGCTCCGCGTTTTAATCCATCTTCATGTGAACCTCCCGCCGCGAGGCGTTCAAAGGCGTTCGCAGCGATGAGGGAAATCGCCCGACGAGGGCTTCTGACCTCTCAGCGCCCAGACTCACAGGCCCTTGAAATAGTCATTAGCAGCAGCCAGTGTTGACAGCTGCACATTCTGGTGGAGTGCAGAACTCCGGATGCAAAACGCGGTCCGTGAACACATGGGGAGTTTTGATTATTTTAATTTTCACCCGAATCCCCCACACACCTTTTTATCTCCTTTCCCTCTGCCGTTGTGGGTCATTTTCCAAGGAGGTTCACGTACGCTTGAATACTGATACTAAGTGCAGCCTGTACATTCTGCTTATTCCCACCAGCTCTTACTCTTCCTCTTCTTTTTTTTTTTTACATTTTGTGGTCACAGCAGGAGAGCCCGGCCGGAGAGAACGTCTCTTTGAAACATCAGCTTCTGCAGGTCATCGTCCGCGTGGCTCAGTACCGCATGCTTCTCACAGGTCGGCGTCCGCTCTCAGCAGAGGTTGTACGGCCGCTTTCCCCCGTGTGGAATTCATTTTCTCTCTCCTCCTCCAGACTACCTGAACAACCTGTCGCCCGACTCCAAAGAGTACGAAGACACCCAAGGTAAATGTGGAGAGCACATTTTATGTACTTCTCCTGATCCTGTGGTGAGCGGAGGCGACTGTGCCGGACAGAGTCAAGATCATGACTGAGAATGAGTGGTGTCAGTCAAACAGTGACGATAGCGTCCTTGTGCTGATGTGTGATAATGATGAAGTAGCGGAGAAGCAGTTAGCTCTCATTTCTCAGAAAGCGGTTCCTTTGCAGAGACCTACTGGCTACGCTCCTGCCTGGGTTCCTGCAGTCCCTGTGATTGACAGGTTCAGGTTAAGTCCCGCCTTCCACAAGGAAGCCGTCTTAGCGCCGCTGGAACTTTCTGCAGGTCCTCGAACCTTTTCAGGAACGAGGCCGTTCCTTGACAGCAGAGGAACACGGGGCCGTGGACCTCAGCTCCTAGAGCCATCTCAGCTCGGGGTCTCCTTACAGTTCCATCGGAACTCATCGGTGATCGGTGGAACTCATAAGCCACGCCCATTACCAGATACTTCTTGCACAGCGCCATTTTTCAGACTGCCGTGGTCACTGCTCAGCTGTTTTCTGTCCTGCTCCACCTCAGAGGGGTTTCCAGGGCTCGTGGAGGAACACCTACATTTTGACCAGAATAAGTGCGGAGCTAGCTAACGGCTAACAGGGTTCTTCACACAGCCAAGCAGTGCAGGGAGAAGATAAAAACATTTTGGCCATCTGATAGTCCATGGTTATTATTCCATGAACTCCGCGGCAGCTTCCACCTCCATGTTGTCCGTGTTGTCTTCCTCTTCTTCTTCTTCGCCAGTTAGAGTGTGGACCTTCAGGTGCCTGTGGGAATGCACGGTTCCCCTGGAGGAGGCTACTTCCTGGAACCAAACTGGAGTCGGACACTTCCTCGAAGTTTTCTTTCTGAAAGCAGCTAATAATGATAATAATAATAATGCTGATGATAATAATAATAGCGATGACAGACTGCATTTTAACAGCGGAAAGACAAAAGATGTGCCTCATTGCACTCAGATACGTGCCGGATCAGCGACATCTCTGCGTACATTCACACACACACAGTTAATCAGCCGAGGTTGACCGAATCACACTCTCCGTCAGCCACAGAGGAGCACGACGGGCACGGCGAGGAGGCCACGTGAGAGCCGATTTACACTTCTGTGCAGCGGCACGCCCGCCGGGGTGGCCATTTTTATTCTTCTTCTGTGGTGCCGCTCCAACATACCATCCATCACCCAGACAGTTACTGCGCGGGTTTCCTCCCTGTTTTCACGAGAATGTTTTTTTTTTTCTTCTCGGATGTACGGCAGGGAAACCCTTCGTTAGGCAGCAGAAGTCTTCGTTTCAATATTAACAACTTCGACAGCATATATATTGTATATACATATGTCATGTTCTCGATGTAGTTATGAGTAGAAGTGAGACCTGGCGCAGGGCGAGTCGAGTTTTATTGACTTGTTTGGTGGTCACCACGACGACCGAGACGGACATACAGCCTATTGAGATGCATGTGTGTGTGTGAGATCAGCGGATAGCTGACAGTGTGTTTTCCAAACGTCTGTTGAGGGACAATTAATTCTCCAGTGACTCGACACGTGTCGACAGAAGCGAGGGGGAAAAGTACCTTTTTAATGGGCGGCGGCGTGCACGGCGCTGTGCACGGCGGCGGTTGTTAAATGGGATGTGTCCCCGGGCCTGCTGGACGTGAGAAGAGGAAGGCCAGCAGTGGTGTCAGGGTGCGGCGTCAGTCCCGAGAGGTCAGGAAACGACTGAACTCAGATTGTCTCTCCCTTTCTCTGTCCATCCCTCCGTCTCTCTGTCTCTTCATTTGTCTCTGTCTCTCCTTCTTCATCTCTCCCTGTCTGTCCATCCCTCCGTCTCTCCCGCCACCTCTCTCCCTCTCTTCAGCCGCAGTCATCATTGTGTCCGACATAGCAGATCAAGCCAATGACAGTTTAAAGAATGGGGTAAGTGTGTTCTGCTCCTCCGTCTGGTAAACACACACACACACACACAGTCACAGCAAGCCACGGCTCTTTACCATGGAGACGCTGTGGTGCTGCTTTCCTGCTGCGGTCACTGATCTCCACTGGACTTCAGTGAGGACCTGTGACCCTGGAGGACACCTTCATAGTAACTTCATCCTGGAGACCTCCAAGGTCCAGCGTCTGGGCAGAGAACCCGCAGCTCTGCACCGGCCTTCGGCTCTCTAACAAGCCTTGAAAACAAGAAGCTCCGTCTCCACTTCCGTGCTGTTTCGGCGTCTGACCCCCGTCTCCTCTCCCTTGTGTCCTCCTCGATGGATGCTGAAGAAGAACCTGCTACGGCTGGTCAACATCGAGTACAGCGTGCGCGGCCAGCGGGACCTGCTGCGGCCCGGCAGGGTACGGCTCCCACAAGGCCACCTTTACTCCGGTAACGCCACCGCTGACACGGCTCAAGTCCGTTTGCTCTCCTCAGGTCTTCGTGAAGGAGGGCACCCTGATGAAGGTCAGCAGGAAGAGCCGGCAGCCCCGTCACCTGTTTTTGGTAAACAGCGCTTCATTTTTTTTTTTTTTTTTGACAATCAGCTCCACACCGTCGCGTCTTCCTTAACGTCCAGCGGGGGCGGCGTGTGTGAAATGTGGACTGGAGGCCTTCACGCCCCGCCGGCCCCGGGTATTTCTGGATCCAGACCACGCTGTTAAGAGCAGGGGTTTCCTGGCAGGATGTTTCTGAATGCCGGCTTCCTGAGCCGGCGCTTTTACTCGCACACACAAGAAACATGGCGGTGTGGCCCTGTATAAACCGGAGGGTCCGCTCGCACCTGTGAACCTTCACGGCCCACTTTTCTCAGGACGTTATCAGTGCCCCCGAGGCCGCGGAGGCAGTTTTCCGCCGGTGGGGACGCGGTGAAAGCGAAGGGGATGTGGCTCCTGCAGAAGTTTTAAAGAGGACAGCCATAAAATTATTCTTTTTAAACAAACCACCATCAATTGTCTTCCGATCCCCCTAATAGTAATGATAATTATGCAGAGCGTCACAAAATGATAATTTCCTTTGTCCCCTTTCTGGGTCCGGCCTCCGTCGCTCCACCGAGTTTATTTAAAATCCGGCCCCATTGTTTTCACGTTATCACGCTAAATGTCACCAAAAAGCGGCCCTTCCCTTGGCAACCGGCGGCGGCCATGATAGCTCTGAAAAAAAACCCTTAAACACCCCGTTTTTATTGGGCTACGCAGGAAAGCCCTGCACGTGACGTCGGGCTAGTTATCCGGCCCTGGACAGCAGAGGAGACTGTAAATATTATATCCTGCCACGTCCAACCTGGACGGCGATCAAATGTCAGCGGCTATTCAATGTCGTCCGGGGGACGGAACAATAAAAGCCCGTCGCAGGAGATGGAAGCCACCGAAACACACGGGTGGTCGAGCAGATCAGGAAATAATAAAGGTGGAGGTGAACAGGGCTCAGACACGCAGACAGATGAAGTGGTGAATGACCTGGCAGGTTTATGTAATAGGTGTGAGGGCCAAAACCAGAATACATCCATCCTGAGGCTTGCTGAACTTTCAATCCCGTTGGGTTAGAGCGCCCCCCAGTGGGCGGTCACTGCAATCGCAGCACGTGAACCAAATAACTGAAATCCCTCCATCCAGCTTTCATCCCTCTCTCGTCCTTGGACCCGGGCGTCTGATTTCGTCCGGCTTACAGGGTCTTGCTGTTTTTCAGATGAACGACGTGCTGCTGTACACATACCCTCAACAGGATGGAAAGTACAGGCTGAAGAACACCCTGTCCCTCAGCGGCTTGAAGGTCAGAGCCCCCCCCCCCTTCCTCAAACAATTTTGTGCATACATTAGTACCTTGAATTGCGAGTTTAATCCATCCCCTCACCGAGCTTGTCAACCTGCTCCACCTTGACCTACGAGTGCATCAACTCAGGTTGAGCGTTTGACACCGACGTGGCCACCGCTGGCCATGAAGTGGCGTGCTAAAACAGTGGGACGCCTTCCCATCGCTAGCTAGCCCAGAGAAAATCATGGCAAAACACGAGCGAGGTGTGCGTGCCGCGGACTTGTCCGTGAAGAGGTGGAGAAGTTGTCGTCGGTGAGATACGGTGGTGGAGAGCGTCGTCTGTGAGAAGGAGGGAGATGTATCCGGGGATTCGGTGCAGCGGACGGCGGGAACGTCGACGGATGAGGTGTCGGAAGTCGCTCAAAGCCGGGGACGGTTTGATGGTTTTAAAAAGAGGAGTGGCTTCACTCCGTCCATAAATGAAGGCTAGACATGAAGAGTAACAAAGCGTGCACGTCACATTTAGCAACACATTGTAGCATTAAGTTTGTAGCCAGTAAGTTAAGCGATAGAGCACCAAAAGAAAAACGCCCCCAACCACCTCTGCTGCTGCCGCCATCTTCAGCCGATCTTCAAGGTCAACTCACTGAGAAAAAACAAAACAACAAAAAAAAAAAAAAACCAAACACTTTTTTTTTTCTTTACATTCCCTATAATTGTTCATTTTTTCCGGACATTATTTGTTGTTAAAAAAGTACATTTTTCTTATTTAAAAACACATAACAAAACCAGGGGGCTGGGATGTATTCATAGCGTTTCAATTCATTTTAAAGGGGGTATTTAATTTGATCGACTAACAAATTGACTTACAAGCCCGGTCACAGAATGAAGTACACTCTTAAGTCAATATATTACATATGAAATTAAACTACCCCATGAAAATGAATTGAAACACTATTAATCTGTTCCAGGCCCCGGAAAGCCACACCATTCTTTTGAATGTGTTTTTCAATAAGAAAAACGTACTTTACAAATCACAAATAACAAATAATACAAAATAAAAGAGAATGTCAAGGAATGAACTGGTTTGATGACTGGTGGAGTTTTCCATTTCCTGCTCTATTGCTTAACCGACTCGCTACTCAATTAATGCTACCGTTATTGCAAAATGTAACTTGCAGGCTACGCTACACTTTATGGCTAAACTTAAATACGTACATATGGAGAAGTATACGAGTGTATATGTTGGCTTATATATATATTCCTATCGTGCTACTACAAAGTATGAAATGTGCTCTCTCCTGCTGCCCAGGTCAGTAAGCCAGTCGCGGAGAACGTCCAGAACGCGCTGAGGATTGAGGGTCTGGACATCACCATCACCTTGTCTGCCAGGTAGGAGGCGCCTCAACGTATTTAAAACCAGCTCCGCCGGTGGAAACCATCGTGAAACCAACACGCGTCCTTTCCGTGTCGGCCGTGCAGCTCGTTCATCGAGAGGGAGGACTGGTTTTACACCCTGAGCCGGGCGGTGAACGAACACACCCGGGGCTCCGCAGGACTCGGAGAGGTAAGGCCGCCCATCACACCTTGTTTTGGCTTCCCGTGGCACCTTCGCGCCGACCTTGCGCGTGTGTCCTCCAGGGCAAAGATCGCCTGCATCTGTCTCTGGGCGAGAAAGCCCCAACTCTGGTCCCGGTGTCGCAGGTGATGATGTGCATGAACTGCACCTCCGACTTCAGCCTCACGCTGCGCCGACACCACTGCCACGGCTGCGGGAGGGTGAGAGGCGAGCCGAAACGAAGCGCCGCGAGCCACCTTGGGATGAACGTCTCCTTTGAATCACCCATTTGAATCCGTACAGATCGTCTGCCGGAGCTGCTCCAAGCACAGATACCCGCTGAAGTACATGAAGGACCGCCTGGCCAAAGTGTGTGACCACTGCTACAACGAGCTGAAGAACAGAGGTGCGACATGAGCGAACGCATCGCAAGTAATCTCAGCTCGCGATAGTCCAGGACGGGGGAAGCTAAGAGGGATTATAATTAAAACATCTTTCAAGAGGCGGCCCGCAGGCGGGGGCTTGGAGTCTGGTGATCGATTGGCGTCTTTATCCTAATGCCTGGCTGGGTTTTCTCCATGGTCTTCCTCCTACAGTCCCAAAACAGTCTGCAGGTTCATGGAAGACACTAATTTGTGAAGGGTGGGAACCTTTTGCAGTTCCTAGAAGTTTTTTTAGGAACCGGGCCTTTTCTTGGTGCATTAGGACAGCAGAGGAACCAGGGATGATGGACCTCAGCTCCAACAACCATCCTAGCTCCTACTAGGAGGCAGGGACAGAAGAACTTGTAGGTGATCGGTGGAACACCTAAGCCACACTGATCACCAAATACTTCTTCAGGACTGCTGAGAACCCTTTTTAAAAACTACCGTGCTCAGCTGTTTCCTTGGGACAAAAGGGACAGAAGTACCGAGAATTGGAGCGGCAAAAAGGTCCAACCCATTCGATAGTCCATGGTTATTATTCCACGAACGCAGCGGTGGCTTCCACCTCCACGTTGTCCATATCGTCTTCCTCTTCTTCTTCTTCTTCACTCGTTTGTTTTGGAGTGGAGCTTAAGGTTGTTTTGAGCAGTAACTTGCAAAAGCTGCTCCTGCCCGCCGGCCAGGAGGGCGAAAAGTTGGTGATTTGCCCGGAGGTACGAGCACACACAGGGAAAGTTCCCGACCGTTCTCTCCGTGTCACACGCTTTCCGTCTTTTCGTCTCAGCAGGGGAAGACGCGTGCGTGTCCTCGGCGAAGAGCAGCCCGCGCCCGGCCCGCTCCGGCCGCCCGCTCTCGGCCGTCTTCCAAAACATCCACCCCTCCAACTTTCTAAGGCACCGTAAGGGCACGGTCTCCTTCAACCAGGTAATGCGTCGACGTTTTTCGGGCTGTCTGCGCGGGGCTGCAGAACGACGTCACGGCCCGGCTCTGTCCCACAGGTGACGGTGTCGGACGAGGGCTCCATCAGCGGCAGCCTGCATCGCAGCAAGAAGAGCAAGAGGAACTGGAAGAGACTGTGGTTCCTCCTCAAAGACAAGGTGCTTTACACCTACCGAGCCCAAGAGGTGAGGGGAAACAAGCGCTCCCCTTCAACCTGTGCGCTGTTCACTCATTCACACGCCCACACGCATTCCTGCTCGACCTTGATACTTCATGTCCCCCCTCCTGTCTCCACAGGAGAAGGTGGCCTCAGAGAGCTTACCCCTGCTGGGCTTCACCGTGAAGCTCTCCGACAAGCAGGAGGGAGACGACGAGGCCAAGGTCTTCCAGCTCTACCACAAGAACACCCTGTACTACTCATTCAGAGCCGAGGACAACCACACCGCCCAGAGGTGAGCTGAAAGAGCACCACGGTGCAGGTCCAGGAGGTCCAGGCGTCAAATCTTTTGTATCCGTTTTTTCTTATTTTTACTCTACAGTGTTTCATGCCCCCGATAATGATTTTATCACAATGTTCACCTCGGCTACAGCATTTGAGTTCCGACGTGTGGCGAAAAACACGTCGCGTCAGGCTGCTGCACTTGGGTTTGACTTTTGCTTCATCCTAACGTGAGCCCGCTCCCCGCGCAGGTGGGTGAACGCCATGGAGGAGGCCACGATTTTATAGGACGCGGAGGGCGCTGCCTCTCTGCTGTCCTTTTTTAGAGGACTCAAAGACATGCCCTTCCGGAACAAGGCCCGCGATTGGATTACGTCTGCGCAGTTCTTTCGAGAGGGGACGCGATCGCCTACGTTCCCCTGCCCTACAGCAGGTGGGACGCCGGGAGCCACCTGAGGCGTCGGCCTAGATACCTGCGCTTGACTCGTGCCGCAGCTGACCAGCAGAGCGCCCGCACAGCCGAGAAGATCAAGACCGAACTGTTCGCATTGCAGAAAACAAAAAACTACTTCCGCGCATGGGAAGTAACATCCAGGACAAGACGTCACAAATCTCACTCTGTTTCATTTATAACCCCGGCGAAGGAGGCCATGTTTGTTTTCAGCGCCGTAGCTTCTGACGGAGACACCCTCGGACACCACACCCGGGCGAAGGTGTGTGGTTCGACAGGAGGAACCTCCGGCGTCACTGAAAAACAAAGGAGCCGTAGGCCGGTCGTGCCCGGCAGAGCCCGTCGCCATGGTAGTTATGGTCTGCGAGGTTAATGAATGAGCCAGATTTCCAGAGGGTTGGAGAGGTTCGCCGCATTCCGTTGTAACAGAGCCATTGATATCACCGTGGCAACCTTCAGTTGCAGTCAAAGCCTCCTGTTTTGCTTTTCTGAGCTCCCCCGATGTTTGCGTCAGTCTGGCTTCGACCCGCGCCCCTGTTACTGCTTAACCCCCCCCGATGTCGAAGTCCCCCCTCCCCCGCGTGTTTGCATCCGCGTCTCAGGGAACCGAGGGACGTGAACCCTCCCGATCCAACGCCCGGTCCGGGACCTCGCTCCCCTCTGCGGTTGGATGTGGTGCTTCGTCAGTAACTCGCTATTTTGCCTCCCTTCCCCGCACTGATGTATGAAAAGGACTGGATTTGTAAAAGTGAAATAAAACGAATAAGAATGTACCCCCGCACAGAGGCGTCGGCTCTTCTATCAACCCGGATCTGCGATTGCGAGCGTGCAAAGATGGAAAGCTGTGCGATGAAATGTTTGAGCTTATTCTCTCCGCAGCGAGCAAAGGAGGCCGAGAACAGCCTCCTCCGCTGGGCTCTGAGGACGTCATTGACGTTCTGCCGCCGAGTCCTCATCGGCGCCGACAGGCGGCGGACCTGTGGCTCACTCCGAAGAACCTCCGAGCCGGCAGGGCTTTCAAATCCACGCCGTTTGGAAATGATGCTGGGGGACTTCGTGGTACACAGCGAATGGACGGGCCTGCTCCGCTTTCCTTCCCCCCACGAGGCTCGCTGACCCAGAATCTTCTTTCTGGGGCTCCTGAAAAGTTGCAGACAGCCTTGTCCTACATAGAGGGCAGATCATCCATCACCGCGCTCTCCGTGGCGAGTCCCACCTCCTGCCGCTTCACCCTTTCTTGCTCTCTTATTCGGGTTTTCTGGTCCATTTAAAGGAAGAGCGCGATCCAAACCGCTCAGTTTACAGGACCAAAGCATTCTTTCCCCACACTTGCAACTGTTTTGCACCCATATCTGAAATCATTAACAGCGTATGGAGAGAGCGGTGCTGCGAAACCTCAGCCGTGCTCCACGGCCCTCCATTTTGGGGGTTTTTCAGCCCACGGGGGTCATGTTTGCGTTTGTGTTTTTGCACGGTGAGTCTTGAGCCTTCTCATCCCGCAGGAGCGCTGTGTGGGCAAGCTGGTCCTCGTTGGAAAAGGGGAAGAACCCATCACGTAACAGCCGAGGAATCCGGTTCGTCTTGTCAATCGAGTAAGTTTTGCGTTGAGGTTTTTTTTCCGAGCCCTCACCTTGACCGGCCTCGAAAACCAGCCGAAGATGCTGAGAGAGAAAGAGAGAGAAAAGAAAGGAGGCTGGAAGAACGGAGCGACTCATCCTCGTGTCCCACTTAGCAAACTCTGCCGCCCACGCTGCCAAGTCAATGTTACACCTCGTCCACCTCCCTGAGAGCTTTAAATATCCCACTCTCCCTCCGCAGGACAAACAGTGGACGGAAAAAAAACTTAGCATTTATCACACACACACACACACACACACACACACACACATATCTCCTTTGGCCTGTTTGTCCTCTGAGGAGGGACGGCCCAGAAGACAAAGTTAACTCCTTGTTTTTGGATTTGTTTTCCCGGCACCCGGTGGCAGTTGACCAGCAGGGACGCCGGGAAGTTGGGCTGTCAAGGCCTTTTTTTGGCCCGAACGATAATTACACCTTCAGATTCACCGTCCACCAAGCCTGTGTGGAAATGCAGCTGGCCTCTTTTTGACGCCCGGGCTACACTTAACCCTTCTACAGCCATTACATCCCGCGGGTGAGTCGTGGCACTCGGGGTTTTCTTTGTTTTAGATGAAAAACCGGCAGATGGGGTTCCTTGAGCTCTGAAGGCGCATCTGTGGGAGTCCGAGGAGGCCCCTCGTCGTCCGCGGCTCTTCTCAAGTGTGCGTACACTTTCTGTGTTTGACGTGAGTCACATGCTGCTGGTTATGTAAGAGCAGGACAAAGATGCGCCGCCGCCATATATTGGCGGCTCACTTTGCGCACAGCGTTGTTTAACAAGCTTCCTGCCGGCGTGATGCAGAACAGCTGGGTTTGTCGGATGCTGATTAAAAAAAAAAAAAATCTTTCTTTCCCCCCAAACAGCTGGCAAATGCTGGAAGAACAGGATGTCTCGCAGCACCCCCCCAAAAAAAAAAATCACAAAGTGAGGATATTAATATAGAAAACCTCTGAAAAAGAATAATATTAATAATACAAGGGACATGAAAAAGAAAAATCGTGGTTAATGTAATGTCATAGTGTTGTGATATGAATCCTTAGCAAGTCTCAATAAGAAGATCCCCAGGGTTGGTCGACAGCAGAATGTCCAAAATGATGCGCAATACTTAAGCTACTATTGCTATTCCGGGTTGCAGAGAACGAAATCCAGATTATTGGGATTGGACTCGCGGCTTAACGTTGCAGGGAAGTTTGGACGACTCCAAATCACAACGTGACTCGGAAGGCGAGCAACAGACGTGGCATGAGAAACTGAAGTTAGTACATCTGGATCATCGTCGGACCAACAACCCCAGGCGGACACTCAGGGTTCTTGAAGATGAGGGGACAAAAGCAGTGAGAACACTGAGCTACACCTTTGAAGAACCGCTGAGCGTTCTGGAGGACGAGGTCCAACATGATGAAATAATAAAAAAATAGATAAGTAAATAAAAGGAATGCGAATGAAACCAATACACTCTATAGAATGCACTTTTAAGAACTTCTTCACTATTATCTCACCAGTTTCTGCTCACCCCAAATGCAGAATCAGTGAGGTTGTTTCCCAGAAACTCGAAGGTCCCATCTGGCGGATGATGGAAGATGGTAGCACCGAGTTTATTCCTTGTCTCCGTTCTTCTCCATCATCTTCTTTGGGCCATCAAATCCTCCTGCTCAGGTTTTTTTCTTTCAAAAAAATCCATGGGATTGCCAGATATTAGCCGGTCCCTGCATATTCTGCAGAGCAGGTGAATCACCTGTTGCAATGAACCCATAGTTCGAGTCGGACCTTGGTATCTTCTGTACTCTGAGCCTTCTGGTGTCTCACCGGTGGTTATTATGGTCCTTATCCCTTTCCAAAGAAGCTCTGCGGTGACATTTGTTAGCGGGCCGTGTTAGCTGGCAGATGCATGGAAAAATACCGTAACTGAGTCAAGTAAAGTCAGGTAAATTTTCAAAATGAAATATAATTTAAAAGACCTTAATTCTGTCTGGTTTTACATGATGCATCACAAACATGAAATGTTCTTCAGTGTTGACCAGCAGTTCTAGGAGGCTGAGCGCTGTGCTAGCAGTCGCACAGCACAGGCGCTGACAATGTTACGCAACAGCTGTGTTCCAACATCAGCTCTACATCGAGGTCTTCGAGACTGCTGGCGACGCAAAAGGTTAGAGATCGTACAGTGATATTTGCGGGTCTACGAACTTCTAAAGGCTCAGCAGGAACAAAATATTCCAGAATTCGGGCGACATCGCCCCAAGACTCAACCATTGTGTCACGACGGGTCGAAGCACGGAGCACGGCCTGGCGGTGATGCGGGTGACCGCTCCTGAGAATCGACCCATCAGATCCTAAAGCAGTCACAGATACCGCGGGTTGTCAGGAAGTGCTACCAAAACACCCTACCAGGCATCACGTAAATACATCTCACAGCAGCTGCAGGTGTTACAACGCCATCCCCTGCACCAAGGAGCACATAAAGTCAGATCTCTCTGAACTGAACTGAACGCTCCTGGTTCCTGAGGCTCCTCTGAGCCCATCTGGGCATTGCCGAGCAAGACATCGAAGGTTCATCCATGACGGGTCGAATGCAGCGGTCAGGTTACGCTGATGTTGTGCAGCATGTGTAACTGAATGTGATTAAATACAGTTTACTCAGTGGAAGCAGATGTCTGTGGGCTTTTGGGGAAGCTCACAATGCTAAGTTGGGATAGAAAGTCTGTTTTTATTATTATTATTCATTCATTCATTATCTATACCGCTTATTCTACACTCAGGACAGGGGTTAGGTTGTCCCCGCCGTCATTGGGCGAGACATAGACATACAACCCTCTCATTTATGGTCTCCAATAAACCTGTAACACGATTTTTTGGCCTGTGGGCAGGAAACGCCATGCAGACATGGGGAGAATATGCATGTAAGCGCCTCTCAAAAAAAGCCCCCTGTCAGAATTCATCCATGGCCTTTCTTGCCGTGAGGTTGAAGTTAACCACTGCGCCACAGTGGTGCCCTTATTTTATAATTATTATCGTACCGGTGAGGTGAGGCTCACCACTGCCTCAGATCGGCTTCCCCCAGATTCAATCAGGAAATGCACGAATTCAGCAATTTTGTCCTTTTTAATGAAGAAAACCTTTAGAATGATTGTAATCCCACAGATAATGCATTTATAACGCAGATTGGTGGCTGCTATTAATATTTATTTCATGTTATCATTAGTTTTTTTGTTGTATCTTTCATGACAGGTGAGGCACTGCCTCAGCGCAAGAAAAGGGGGTGAAGTGAGTGTACACACACACACACACACACAAGCAGTGAGTGCTTGTGTGTGTGTGTGTGTGTGTGTGTGTGTGTGTGTGTGTATGCCTCATCTCGGCTTCCCCAAGATTCGATTGTGCACAAATTTAGCAATATTTTCCCTTTTAATGAAGAAAACATTTAAAATGATTGTAATCCCACGGATACTACATTTATAACACAGATCGGTGACGACTATTAATATCTATTTCATGTTATCACTAGTTTGTTTATGTATTTTTCATGACGACAGATGAGGCACTGCCTCACCTGCCTCACCTGCCAGTACATCACTGAATAGCAGTAGTAGAAGTAGTGCAATAGAATTGGGGTACAGTGCAAGAAAAGGGGGCGCAGTGAGCGCTTGCATGTGTGTGTGTGTGTGTGTGTGTGTGGGAGAGAGGGAGGGCGCGCGAGACTCACACCGGGTTCAACGTCACAGCTCGCGCGGGGCTGAGAGAGAGAGCGCGCGCGCCCCGCACTTCCTCAATCGCCTCACCAAGTCGGCGGGTGAAGGGGAAAGAAAAGGGGGAGGAAGAGGAAGAAAAGAAAAGGTTGGAAACAAGTACTTTCGCGGGGGGAAAAGACACGGGAGACGGTGAGTTTTCCCCGGCCGTGACGGGAGGCGGAGGCGGACGACCGCCGAGTTGAGGGGACAAGTTCCCTCCCGTGTCCTCCGGTCCCTCCGGTGGAGAAGCCGCTCACGGATACCGCGTTAGCTAGCTGGGGCTTCCCGAGCCGCCGCACCCCCCCCCCCCCTCCCGCGGTCGTGACGACTCCGCGCCGACGCTTAACTTCTTTTTCTTTTTGATAAGATAAAAGTTTTCCCTCCCGGTTGTATTCACATAGGCCAACTGTTTTTTTCATGTGTTCAAGGTGGGATGGAGAGTGCAGTGGAGTGGAGTGGGAGGGAGAGAGAGAGAGGGCGGAGAGCGGGGAGCTGGAAGTGCCGCTACGGGAGCTCTACTAGTCGATTAGACTCGGTGAAGTTAACCGTTAAAAAACACATCGACTGCCCAAAATTCCAAGTAAAAAATAACTTTTTAGACTTTTAGACTTTTTTTGTCGGGCAACACCTGAGGGGAGGGGGTGCGCGGGGTACATCTGCATTCTGTCAACTGACAGGCGACCACATCCTCCGGAGGGTTGACTGAAAGTGAGTGACACTGGAATTTCCTTCCGCGTCTGGCGGCGTGAACGAGATCGGAAGAGCACACGTCTGAACT
>CAAKHD010010418.1:0-31983 GCA_901007705.1 Fistularia tabacaria
TGGACACACAGTATATCCACCTTCCTTCTCTTCATCATGTCAACCGACTCTCTACCTTTTCCTGTCATCGTCCCTATATTCAAAGTCCCTACTCTCTGTCCCAGACTCTTGCCTTTCTTCTCTCTCTGCTTCCGAAAACAGCTTGCTCCTTTCCTTCTTCGACCCACAATAGCCCGATTTCCACTGGTACCCTGTAGGTTATTGGCATGAATGGTGGTCGTTGTTAACCCGGGCCTTGACCGATCCGGTATGACATTCAAAGGTTCTATTCACATATTTGGTTTTGGCAAAATGTTTTACGACAGATGCTCTTCCTGGCGCATTCAATGCTCTCTGGCTACACTCTCACCTACCACTGCTTTGCAGTCACTGATCTCTTTCAGATCACCATGTCTATACAAGATGTAGTCGCCCTGCATGCTCCTACCTCCACTCTCATAAGTTACCCTATGTTCCTGTATTTTCTGGAAAGAAGTATTCACAACAGCCATTTCTATCCTTTTTGCAAAGTCCACCACCATCAGTCCCTCTGCGTCCCTATCCTGGATACCAAACCTGCCCATCACTTCTTCATCACCTCTATTGCCTGCACCAACATGTCCATTGAAGTCTGCCCCAATTAACACCCTCTCATTTCTGGGGATATTCTGCACCAATTCATCTAAGTCATTTCAGAACTTCTCCTCCTCAAACTCACATTCTACCTATGCGGCATCGAGCATCACACCTTCAATTTCTAGTTTCAGGCTCATAAGTCTATCTGACATTCTTTTCACCTCCAGGACATTCCTAACGAACTCCTCTTTCAAGATAATTCCTATTCCATTTCTCTTCCTGTCAGTACCATGATGGACGGCAGTGTTTCTGAGGCCGTGATGTGCAGCACAAGTGTGCCCCAAGGTACGGTCCTGTCTCCATTCCTCTTCACTCTCTTCACCTCCGACTTCCGACACAAGTCCAGTTCCTGCCACCTCCAGAACTTCTCTGACGCATCACCAACGATGACGAGGAGGAGTCCAGAGACCTGATTGTGAGTTTTGTTGAGTGGAGCAACAAAAAATCACCTCCTACTCAACATCTCCAAGACTAAGGAGGTGGTAGTGGACTTCAGGAGGCATAGGAGAAGACCTATACCAATCACCATTCTGGGTGAAGAGGTGGAGATTGTGGACTCCTATAAGTACCCTGGGGTCCATATTAACAAGAATCTGGACTGGACACACAGCACAGATGCCCTATAGAGGAAGGCTCAGAGCAGGATGTTCTTCCTGAGGAGACTGAGGTCGTTTGGTGTCTGCAGCGTGCTCCTCAAGACCTTCTACCAGTCTATGGTAGCCAGCGCACTCTTCTTTGCTATAGTGTGCTGGTGGGGCGGTGCCAGGACTGGTGAGGTCAACAGGCTCAACAAGCTTGTGAGGAAGGCTCGCTAAGTGGTGGGACTCAACCTCGACTATCTTGAGTCGGTGGCTGTGTGAAGGGTGAAGGACAAACTGGGAGCTATCCTGGACAATCCTCCCCACCCCCTGCAAGACGAGCTGCGGCATATGAGCAGCTCGTTCAGCCAGCGGTTCATCCCACCCCGGTGCAGAACTGAACGCTTCAGACGCTCCTTTGTGCCCATCAGACTGTATAACAGCAGTCTGGACGGGACACAACCCTGACTGCCTGGGCGGCATCTATGCTACTGCCAACCCATCACTCCGTCACCCACTCACACGTGTGGTGCCCATAACTACCACGGGTCACTTTGGTTCATTTAACCTATTTATTCTTGCTCATGTGTGCTATCTATGTGTAAATGTGTATGTATATATGTGTCAGTGTAAATTGTGTATATTGTGTATATGTGTATATGTACATTTATGTAGGTATGGGTATGTGTGTAAAAATGTATGTATACGTGTGTGTGGGAATGTATGGTAACTTATATGCATATGTGTTTGCACTGATATATATGTGCATATATCTTTCCTGGGTTTTTTTTTTGTGTGTTGTTTTTTCTCTAATGCTGCTGCTACAACACCCGAATTTCCCCTATGGGGATCAATAAAGTATTATCTTATCTTATCTTGTCTTATCTTAAAACCTGCTCCGAAGCTTCTAGCCTTACTACCTTTCCATCTGGTCTCCTGGACACAGAGTATATCCACCTTCCTTCTCTCTATGTCAACCAACTCTACCTTTTCCTGTCATTGTCCCAATATTCAAAGTCCCTACTCTCAGTCCCAGGCTCTTGCCTTTCCTCTTCTCTCTCTGCTTCCAATCACACCTTCTTCCTCTCGTTCTTCGAACCCCAGTAGCCCAATTTCCACCGGTACCCTGAAGGTTATCAGCACCAATGGCGGTTGTTGATAACCCGGGCCTCGACTGATCTGGTATGAAATTCTTTGGTTCGATTCGCATATTTGGTTTTGGCAAAGGTTTTGCACCAGATGCCCCTCCTGATGCAACCCTCTGCATTTATCCGGGCTTGGGACCGGCTCAGGGAGACACTGGCCTGTGCACTCACGAGTCTTGCTCCAGGAGACACTGGCCTGTGCTGCTCTGAGGCTGCATTAGTCTTAACAAAAAATATAATCCATCTAAATGTAGATGGAGCTACTTGATTGATATGGTTTCGGTCCCAGATGTGGAAAGACATTCGGTCTCGCATCTGATCTAACTGTTCTCAACTGTGCAGCAAACACTGCACTCGCAGCTGTGTGTGTGTGTGTGTGTGTGTGTGTGTTTGTGTTTGTGTTTGTGTGTGTGTGTGTGTGTGTGTGTGTGTGTGTGTGTGTGTGTGTGTGTGTGTGTGTGTGTGTGTGTGTGTGTGTGTGTGTGTGTGTGTGTGTGTGTGTGTGTGTGTGTGTGTGTGTGTGTGTGTGTGAGTGTGTGTGTGAGTGTGTGTGTGTGTGTGTGTGTGTGCACGCGCACACGCACGCATAAATCTGTGCGTTATCCTGCGCCATGTTAAACTCAGATCATTTGCTGTCAAAATATTGTTAAGTGCTCTTTTTCTACCAGTAATAAACTCACATCCTTATAACATCTGCAAATAATAGTTATGAAGTATCCCGCTGTGACCCCAAACCATCAAATTGTATGTTCAATGCTGTATCTTCTTCTTCTTTCTTCTTTTCCTTTCGGCTTTTCCCTTTCAAGTGTCGCCACAGCGAATCAACCTTCTCCAGCAAACCCTATTCTCTGTATCCTCCTCTCTGACGCCAACTATCTTCATATCTTCTCTCACTACGTCCATAAACCTTCTCTTTGGTCTTCCTCTAGACCTCCTGCCTGGCATCTC
The DNA here is from genome assembly GCA_901007705.1 of Fistularia tabacaria. Lineage (NCBI taxonomy): Eukaryota > Metazoa > Chordata > Actinopteri > Syngnathiformes > Fistulariidae > Fistularia > Fistularia tabacaria. The sequence goes on from CAAKHD010010418.1 coordinate 3,287, forward strand.
CCATTCCAGAATCCGTCTACCAATATAGTCCCTATCCCTCCTCTGTACATGACCGAACCATCTCAGTCTGGCTTCTCTGACCTTCTCTCCAAAACATCTAACATGTGCATGTTCAGTGCTGTATGTCCCGTTAAATAACCTCAAACAACACAAAATATATTAAAGAAATTTAATAGCTACCCATGTGGAAGCAGATTGAACAGTTTGGGGTCAGCTATGAACCTCTGAGACACAGATTCAAAAAGAAAGAGAAAGGGAGAGAGAGGGAAGAGAGAGGTGCAATTACATCTCAGCTGTTCCAAAACAGCCAACACCAACAGCCAGTGAGGCCCAACAAAGGATACTGGACGGCTGGATTACTGTGGGGAGAAATATTACCTCTTTTTCAGTCAATCTCTGAAACGCCCAAATTACTTATTTTTTTTGTAACATTCAAATACAATTAAACTGTGCTTTGAATTAGTGTTTGCATGATGAATATTTTTGTATTATTGGATTAAGAAAAGTGCGCATATGAACGGCTGTTAGGTGCAAATTTTATGAACAACTAACGGCTTATTGTAGTATATCGTTTCTCTCCGTAATATTACGTCATATAAACCAAATAAAGTAAATATATCGTCGAGCCTGTGATGACGTTCGGAAGACACCTGGTACGCTTGCTGAGATCCCATTGGATAATTCATATTAAACTAGTTCCGGTCTCGTTCGGGTCCTTCCCATGCGGAAGGTAGTTCCAATTTATATCGTATTTATAAGTTTTTATTCTGACAGTGGGGCAGTCATTATTTGACGTTCGCTTTTTTGTTTTTCAGTAATTCGTAGTTGCCTGTGTCAATGTGTTGTACACGTGAGGTTTTTTTTCTTTTGTTTTGTTATGTTTTTTTTAGCCTCATGACGTTTTGCGGAAGGATCCAATTGTTGCCCGAAGCTGTGGCGTGGAGCGAAATTTGAATTGTAGTCGGCCAGTCGTAACAGTTAAGTTGTTTTTTATTTATCTTACTAAACCATGGTTTAGGGGATTTTGTCGTTTTTATCGTCCACATTTTTAATACGTTTAACACTAGTCAACAATATCATTTATTTCAAATAGTACGAGGTAAGTAAAACGTTTAATCGCTGTCCATTGCGACTAATGTTTGTTAGCTTACCCCTTTGTCGAGGAAAAAAATAAGATAATTTTGAAATGAACATTATTAATATTATAAATATTAATGTGACTGCTGCTAATAGGAATTTACAGCAACCATTTGCCAATCTTTTTGTCATTAAACATTATTCCGTCATCGTTTGAAAGGTTACAAGATAGAGGGTTCATGAATTCAAAGAATGCGCAGTGTTTGTTGTCATAAGCACAGTGAGGAAACGTGTTTCCCTGTACAAAGACATGCTACGTTTGACATGTAACATGCTACGTTTTAAAATGACTAGCGTAATGAGAGATTGCTGGCTAAGTGAAATGTATCTACTTCAGTACCCTGCTTAGGTAAAAAAAATGTTCCTGTTGTCAGTTTGGTATAAAGATTAGGCATATGTAAAGGTTTTGTAGAAAGATTGGGGGTTATTTCTTTGTTTGCTTTCATTGTCAATAAGGACGACCCTCTCGGATATACTGAATTGCAGAAATGCAGGAAGTTGACCAGGTTGTTAAATCCTGTGCATCAATATTTTGTGTCTACTGTTTTTCTCCCTCTGTTATTCGGCAAATAATGATTTAAAACGGTATGCTCCTTCCAATATATTTTAGATGTAGTTATATTTACACATCAATACCAAATGCCATGAATACACAATGTCTCATTCTTCAGACTTCAATATATATTTAATCATGTTTGATGCCACAAGCAGTACTTATTGATATACCTCAAAAAAGTGTTTTTTTGTTTCCAGAAAGATAAGCAGCACTTCAAACAACGCCGTAATGCCAAATTCTGCACATCTGTCGTGGGAAAACATCCATTGTAGAGAATGAAAACACGTGATAAATGGGTGGACATTTTAGCAGGGACACCTAATTTTCTTGAATGCCTCTTGTTACACTCTTAATGTTTTCATGTGATTTGTTGTCTATTTAATTTTACGATATATTCTGTCTTGTAAATGCAGATGGCGACTCAAGAGATGAGCGCTGACAATGAAGGAAACAAGTGGAACAACATGTTGCCTTGCAAAGAAGAGCGATGTCCCTCAGCCCCTTTGGATTTTCTCAAACTCACACCTTCTCAGTTTGGTATATCTGTCCAGAGTTTCACTCCAGCATCACTAAACCATAAAGGAGAGACAAGAGGTATGCTACAATGTATACCTCAAAGTAATACTGGGGAATATTGGTCATAAGCTTAGGAGACAGTGTGACTATTTGTCTTCTTCCTGCTATAGAAAAGTCTCGTCTAGCGCAAATTAAATCAAGGAGGAGGTCCAGTGTGGGTGTGCGTGGCTCACCAGAGACAAATTCACTCATTCGGTTCATGGCACAACAGAAAATGAAGACTCTGTCCCATCTACAAACTCCAGAGGTAAGAATTTTCTTAGGGTGTGTGAGGTGTTGTTAACATAACCTTATTATTTTTGTTGATACTTCAAGGTAAATGTTTAGCGTAATTATTTTCAATGTACGATGTAAAAATCATTTGCCAGGTGAATTTTTCTTTCTGTCCCGAAGAAATGACATTAAAGTTCGTATAGCAAATGTTATCAAAGGATTTTAGTTTTTTTTATATATACATATATATAGATAGATAGATAGATAGATAGATAGATAGATAGATAGATAGATTTTTTTTTTTTCAAAGACAAATTGATCTCAATCCAGGATAGACCATTTCTACAAAATGAATTTGCCAGGCTCAGCTAATTGACAGTGATCTGGGGGAAAAAAAGCAAAAGGCAAATTATGAAACGCTTAATAGCAACACAGTGCACCCATATAAAAGATAAAATAGTGCCCTTCAGTGTGTTCAAATATAGATTTACCAGTTGTTCTTTTTGATGGCAGAGCATCATCACTGTTGACTTGCACTGTCAGTCTTGTGAATTAAATGTCCTAAGAAAAAGTTCTTTGGATCTTGTAGCAGTTTTTCCTGCTGTGACCCTTGGTCACTTCTGGATCGTTTAAAAATGATGATAGATTTGTCCTGATTCTCCTCTTTAATCTTAGTGTAGCACCAAACGTCAGGACAGCAGGGATCTGGCTGGTTCGGGAGTACCACTGTGTGGGCTACTTATTCTGATTATCATTGCTCACTACCCTATAACCGCTTGCAACAGGAAACTGCTTGTGCTGAGTACTAGATAAACTTACTGTGAAGACAGTCATTTATTGTCACTAAGAACGCTGGAAGTCTTTATTTGGGTCTTCGGGTTTCAGTCTTTTGCTCAAAATGCGCCATACGATGTCGCTGAGACCAAACAGCATAGTTGGACCTGGATGTGTGTTCCAGTCCAGCTCCAGCTCCAGCTCCAGCCCAATTTTCCTAGGATTACAGAATAAGAGGGCCTCCCTCCCTGGCAGCTCTCTGCCATGAGGGTGTTCACCTTTTCAGTTTTCTCTTGGATATGAAAGGGGATTATAACCTGTGAACTCTGGCTTGGCCCAAGTTTCTTAATTTCTCTTGACTGACAATATAAACTATCTGTTAATATGATGTCCCTTTTCTTGCTCTTCCAAAGGATGCTCCTTGTCACTCTATACTTAGATCTTTGAGGATGTCTCCTAAACACTACATACTGGATCTTGTAATCATGAGTACTGTGTCCATACGAGTCCATAAGCTGCTCACCTATTATTAATAGATTACTGGCAGATGTTGTTTTTGACACACATTTGAATAAAGATGTATATCTCAATGGGAGAGGAGCTGCATAAATAGCATAGTCCAACTAAATAAGTTAATGAAGGACACTGAAAGTTTTGAGATGAGTGATAAAAAATCAAAGGCTCTCACCTTTTTATGACCTAGGTTTCAAAATAATTGAAGACCTTTGAGATACTGGATAACTGTCAACAGCTCTCCTCAATGCAATATTAATTTGCCAAATAAAGCAATAAGAACATGCTGGAGGCAGGCATTATCAAGATCCTACACTATAAAGATCACCCTAATTTGGTTATAAACTACTAAGTATATAGTAGTTCCCTCACAATGTTTGTCAACAAAAGTTTGTTTCTCTTTTATCTCTCCAAATCAATGTTCAGGGTCTCTTTCCTTGATTTTCCTTTGTGTCAGTTACATTTTTTCAGTAGTGAATGTTTATATTTCACTAAACCCAAATGATAAACACCATCATCACTCTCACTTGTTCTGCTGTAAGTCAGTTGGAGAAAGGGCTGTTCTATTATATGTTTGCTTGATTGGAGATTATGGACTTTTACAAAGGAGTTGCCTCACTGAAAACATTCCAGTGTTTGATGTGATGGATTCAAATATTTTCTTTCACGCTCACAGCCCCTCCAGCCAGTCCCTTGATAGGTTCAGTTTTGCAGTGCACAGGTGAAAGGGGCTTAAGATATTTAAAGTAAAAACTCACTCCAATCCCACCAGGTGGTTTTAGATAGCTACGGAGCCTAATTAAATCCCGTTCCAGAATGAGCAGGAAGGCAATTCATCACTCCAAATTGACTTTGTAGTGTGTTAAAGTAGCTCTCAATTTTCTCTGCCTGCCAAAAAGCCTTAAAAGCAGCTGTGTGTGATATACCACCAAAGAATGAGGATCATAGAACCCCCTTCTTATAAGCATTTTTTTTAAATTTATTATTTATCAATTTATCAAATTGCCATTTATATTACAATATTTCAAATCTACCCCAGAACTTTTATAAGCCATAATCAAATACAGAAAATGCAAAACTTTTAAATTCAAAATAATTAGACCATCAGTAATTTCGAGAGTAAGCGCTGTATTTTGTTGGAATAAAGTGAAAGACACACTGTCTTTCAGTCATACCTCTTCTATGTTTTCTAAAGCCAATGACTCGTCAAGCTGCTTACTGAACACATTTGTTTGCTGCACCTGACTCAACTTTTAGCTTGTCAAAGGTAGCCCCCTCTTTCCTGGTGCTGTCTCAACAATGTTGAGGCAAAAGATGGCATCTTTCCAGAGACTGATGGACGTGGAGGAGAGTGATGTCTGTGAGCCAATACCAAATCAGGACAACGACAATGGAGCAGGTATCAAGACAAGAAATAATCTGTCTGGTGAGGCTGTCTTGTTGCCACAGGATTAATAGCTTAATTTTTCAACAAGGATCTATGCCAGTAGCAATTCTTTATGATGTCTGGTGGCTCAGTTCTAAAGCAGTGGATTAATTCACAGCGTAAGCCTTATTCTGACAATATCTTTACAGCACTAATTTTTTTTAAAGCTTTGTCACATTCTGAAATGAGCTGGATTGACCTGTTTATCTTTGGGTTTTTTTTTTTAAAGCTGTTTTATATTCTTATGTGTGTTTAATAATGTTTATATTTTCTTGATTCTCATGTCTGTTTGTTTTTATTATGTGTACTCGACATGTTTGTGTTTGTGCTTCTCAGAAGACAACCTTGAAGAAGGGAAAGAGAACTACTTTCCAATGGGGACGCCCATACCCAGCAAGAGGAGGCGGGGGGCCCCCCTGGGCTACTGTAAGGTGGAGATTACAGAGGCCAGTGCTCCTATCCCCATTTTAAGTCTAAAGAAGCAGAGGGTACACACACTCTGACCAACCACTTAAGTGACTGGCTTAAATAATTTAACTAACAGCCTTTGCCTTTTCCTGTTTGTAATACTTTGATGGCTGATTTTCACAATTCTAAATGTTAAATCTCAATTTGGTGTTGTTGTTTTTTTGTTTTTGTTTTTTGTTATTTTGTTAATGCTAATAATTATAAACAAACCCACTCAGCCAAACAAGGTATAATTTTAAAAGCAGCATATTTAACATTATTTGTTAATCATTGTCTTAGGTTGCGAAAGTGTTTTTTTTTTTTCATCATTTTTATTTTTGTCTATTTCCTTGAAGTAAAACATCGAGTTTTTATCTTATATATAAAATTTCAAGCACTTAGTGTATTATTTGATTTCTGTTGGGCATGCAGTTGGTTTAATGCTTATGTGTTGTTCTTGAAGAAAAATATCTCTTAAATATTTCCTCAGGAGGATCAAGAAACCCTGACACAAGCTGTTACGAAACGACCACTGCCATCATGTCAGCCAGTGGAAGCTGCTCAAGCTGTGCTTCGTTCTCCCTCCCTCTGTCTCAACTTTGAGTCCCCAGTGACCCCTGCACTCCAGGCGTCTTCACCCACTAAAAACCGACAGGTATGACCTCAGGCACACGAACAAAAGTATGGATTTGTTCTTCAAGAATATTCATCCAGTGTTCCATTTTAATTTCTATTTTTTCCTGGTAACCACAGGGGTTCTCACAAATTAAACCATTTAAGTAACAGACTTGGTACTCATCAGACGTGATCGTGACCACATCTAGTGAGTCTTAAAGGACTTATCTGTCATCTGTATAATGTCCATGGTGTTCTCTGATCTGGTTTACCAGGTTTTATTGTTTGATTTGTGAAAATTTAACAGCACTTCATAGGTTTCTTTGTCTTATGAATGTCCTACTATGTATGCTCTTCAAGTGCGCTTCCCTTTTGTTTTGACTTATAATTTGTTTTGTTTTCATATTTGTTCCATTCAGATGTGCTTCATAAAATAGGCAAAAATCCTAAAGTGTAACACAAATGTACATGTTTGTCTATCTGCATATGACCCTGTGTTGTTTCCAGCCTGAAATAAAATTTTCTGCTTTATTTTTTTTGGTTGCCACTGTAAAAAGTAATTAATCTTAACTAAATTAATCAATGAATGAAGAACCGACACGAAACAAACTCACAGAACGAGATGAAAAGGAAGTTGACTAGTTTGTCACAAAGGCCACTACCTGGCATAAAACAGCTGTTGTAATGTTTTTTGTCAGTCCCAGACTGTGTGCCCCATACAAGTTTAACAGAGGACTTTAATACCAACAAATTTTAACTTAAATGTACATCACATATGTAACAGTTTGGATAACCATTAAAATTGTATTAAGGCCTATCCTCTCACTAACATTACAAATGATATTCCAACCGTGTTTGAACTTGCACATGATAACTAGATGCAGATGTTTGACATTCTGTCAATACCTTTACACGGATGTACAGTATATACAATAGGGTGACTTGTCAACTTTTCAAGTGCCATATCAATCCACTTGTGAAATTTTATACAGTTTAGGGATGATTCCTGGTTTGAAAACATATGTATATAAAAGTGCAGATGACCGTGAAAAATGTCTTTGAGCTTGCAGCCTTTAAATGTCCGTTGGAGTCACTGCAAGGTAGCCATTTCAGTAAACTGTAACAATTAGCTAAGACAATGATCCAAGCTTTTGTTCATAGTGTTACACTTTGATGGCCATGGTTACATGATGGAAATGCACTTTAGATTCTGGATCAGTAAAATGATTTGACTTACTGATCTGGCTTTTCTGTAACAAAAGCAGGAGTCCTTCCTACTCAAATCTCCATCCCATGTCACTTTGGACATTTGCTCTCAACACAGACCACACTATAAGAAGTTAAAAATGACTGATTTGCCTTTTTTGTTTGTTCCATATATTGTGATGGTAAAAAGATGGCTGTAAATCAGCAAAGGCTGATGGTAAAGATTCTTTGTTGATTGTTTTGATGCAAATATTATCAATTTTGCGGTCTGAAGCTAAAACTTGTATTATAGTCTGACAAATAGACCTTTATTTTCTTTTCACAGTGTGATATCTTTGAAGTCCAAACCTCATGCAAAGGTTGGCCCGATAACCTTGCATCAGCTTCACCAGCAGAGCCTTCCTCCCTCATCCATATCAAATCGCTGTCATCCCTGCAGGAGATGAAGCCAAAAGGTAAATGCCTACTGCTTTCTGGGAGTCATTCTACACAGACTGGCCTTTTATTGGGGTTTAAACCTGCCTTTGAGGTGGGATGCATAGAGTTAAACCTGATGCAATGGGTGCATTCTGTGTACTGGGAGGCTAACAATTTTATTTTCAAAGAAGAAATTACATTTTTACAGAACTTACAAAAAATACATTTTTGCAAAACAGGAGAACTGTAACTTTTCATCAAAGTATTGACTATTGTGTTTTCAATCATGAAATACAGCAATTTTATTCTGTTTTTTTTTTGGGGGGGGGGGCATTTACTAATGAGACCACTTTTAGGCTGCCTGATTTTGCCAGGGGTAAATTAGATTTCTTAAGTAGGGATGTAATTTTCAATGACGCATCAAAATTTAGCTCAAATATTTCATTATCTGTTCACCACAGAGTACAACTTGCTTTTTTTCCCCAAAAAAATAAACCAAAATAATCTACATACATACAGTGAGTTTATCTCTTATCACTTACTGATTGTGATAGTGGCATGAATCAATAATTCAGTGTTACTCTGTCTATATAGAAGATAATGACTCCTCAGAAACCGCAGCGGTGAAGAAGAGGAAGCAGGTGCACTTTGGAGGTCCACTTTCTCCAGAGTTTTTTGATAAAAACCTGCCTCCCAGCACCCCGTTACAGAAAGGGGGGACACCAGCCCGAGCCCCAACACCTGGTGGCAGCTTAAAGCTCCGCTCTGTGTTGAAGACGCCGCATAGGAGTGAAGCCTCAACCCCTGAGAGCCCAAGGAATTTTTGCTGGTCGTCTGAGTTTGGTGCCTCTCCTACCTTTGCAATTCCTCGCAGTTGCAAATTGCAGTCTCAGGAGGAGGATGTGCAGGTTGCTTTAATAAATATTGATTTTTCTTTATTAGCGGAAGAGCTTGCAATGCGACCACAGTACTGCTCTAAATACCATTTCAAATTCAATGTGAAGTAACAGTCACAAGATTTAAATTTGACGATTGAATAAATGAATAATGTGATTTTGTTAACACTCCGGTTGAAATGAGTTCATTAGCTTGCTAAATCCATGTTTTTTTTATATGTCATACCTGCAGATAAATCTGTTAAGTTGTGTCTAGCTAATTCTAGATTTGAAGAAGTAAACTAATTACTGAACTGAAATTTAATCAATAGAGTCAATGTCTGAATTATTCTTATTGTTGTTCTTGTGTGTGTATCGCTAGATCAATTTCCCTTCAATGGAGCCGAAAGAATCTGCAGTGACAAGTGATGAAGGTTGCTAATTGATACCCATTGAATGCTCTGTGTGTAATCATAATGAGGATATGCAGACTAATGGGCTTTTTTGCAGAATGTATTTGGGACGCCCAGTTGAATTTGAACAGTGCTTTCCAAGAAGAGTCAACTCTTCAGAAACGGAAAGGTAAACTTTTAATGTTGTTTTCTAACAGATCTGAAGAATGAAATACTTCTGTTACATTGTTGTAGCAGCTTGTCTTCATTACAATCCCTAAATGTTGCCACACAACAATGACCACAAGTTATCTGTACCTACATGAGCCTCAAACAATTTTTTTTTGTGGATGCAACTTATCACTTTTCCTTTATTATTATTATTTATTTATTTATTTTAACGTACCCTAGACAACACATGGTCTCAGCCACTGTAAAGTAGTGGTGTACCAAACAAATGGTTGAAATCAGATGCTTTTCAGGGAAATGAAGCTTCAACTATAAAACTGTACTGATAGCATCAGTAAAAATGTCTGCTTGTAAAATGTACAAATACACAAATATTGTTTTAAAAGCAGAGTTAATGTATGTAGCAGACATTGCTCCTGATTATTATTTTTTTTTGTTTGTAACCTGGTTTCTCTCATTGCAAATGATAATTTATACAAATAAGCATTAAAAATGCTGTTATCTTTTCAACTTGCACCTGCTCCTTTTTGCAACGCACCACAATGTTGTATAAAGTTGGAATTCTGTTAATTATTCAATTGGGGGGACATTGTTTGCCACATGGATTACTCAGTTTAATTATTTATTCAAAAATGAGTTCTAATACTTAATTCTTTGATGACATTTTCAATCGTTTTTCATTGTGTCAGTCGATAGCTTTGGAGAAGATGAAAATCAATAAAGGCTAAAATTGATACATGTAGTGGGCGAAAACAGAAGTCATTTCTGAAATTAATCTGGTGAATCTCTTTTATAACCGATATTTCAGTCAAAAGTATCAAACTATTCAGTCATTGCAGCATATACTGCAGTATTTTGTGAGAACTTCAGAACACTATGAAGAGACCTTGACAGTTTTTCCCTTTTTTTCATACTAATACACCAAACTCACTTCTTTTGTTCAAGTGAACAAACAAGTAGACATCAGAGGATTCACATGATATGAATGTTAAACCCTGTCTCGCTTGAATCAAAGACTGAGGATAACAATTTTCATCTGAATTTAGGTACTTTTAAGTCCTGAAATCTGTTCACCTACTGCAGGTTGCTTTTTCCTGCATCCTTTCATTTATAACACTGGAGATATTTCCTCAGAATCTGTGACTGAACAGAACACAGCTGCTGGGACAGGCGCCCTGGACAACATCTTCTCTTTGCCAAAAAAGGAGGAGCAACTTCAGACTGGCATTGAGACTCCAGCTGCAGCGAGAGCTAGTAACCGAAAGAAAAAGGCCCGTCTCAGTTTTTGCTTTTTGTTTTCCTGCTTTCTCAGTTGTGTCATCATAGACGCATGATATTTATTTTGAGAACTCTGCTCATTGATTCAGTGATAGAGTAAATAGTGCAAAGAACATTGAGCCTTCTTCAAAATTTCCATTTTACAAAGTACGACTGTTGAAATTTGTCACATTGCAGCTTCACCAAGAATGGGAACCAACCACTGATGCTCCATCCTTCATCAGGAGTCGGAAGAGAAAGGTCAGCCATTAGTATGAACCACTTTCACCTTGATAACGCATGAATCTCCATTTTCTGGACCAGACTCATTTAATCATTTAGGGATTGTGATATGCTCCAGTCTAATCCACTGTTTAATTCTATGGATCTGAGCTTAATCTCTTTCTAAAATATTTGTGGGTGCACACGCACATAAAATAAATACATATATCTTAATGCTCACGCTTTTACTTTAGTTACCAGAGGAGAGTGAACCTGTGAAGAGGTCGACACGATCTGCTGCCAAGTTGGCCTCTGGGAAGATAAAGGTGAGTTGGCTGCGTCCTCTTCTTTGATTTCTCTTTAAACCTCTTCACAGATGAATCCACAGATGTGGCTTTCTGCAAAGCAGTCTCAGGGCTGAGTGTGATGTGAATACAGTCTGTGAGAATGAACAGTGTGTATGTATGTTTTTCTGTTGTGATTAAAACTAAAAAACAATTTCAGTTGTGCTAAAATAATCTGTCTTTATATCTGGCATTAATATCAGTGAACTCATATTCAGCCCATCTTTTTCCACAGAAATCTTCTGCAAACCATCGGTGGAACAAAGAAGTGAACCACTCCCTCTACGGCTCTCGAGAATATGCATCCAGAAACCCTACCCTCAGCCCCATTACTGAGAGTTTGTCATTCATCAGCCAGTCTCCAGCAATAGAGCAGTCTCCTGTGAACTGTACAGGTTAAATATGAGCACACCCTTGCTAGCATTTGAAATGTTTAACAAGCTCCAGAAAATGTATGCAATATATCTTATACTTTTTGTCTTAGTCAATGCTCTACTGCTAACGGGGTAATGGGATGAAGTTTGTTATGAGACCTATAATAATTGTTACCTTATAGCTTATTTTGCATTTACAAGGCCAACTTACCAAAATGCGTTGCCTGTGCTTTAAGTGTCAATCCTTCACAATGAAGTCATGCGATATTTGGTTGCTCTGCTACACCTTGATTAGGACATGACCCTCTCAGTTTTCCCTAACTGATATATTTGGAAATTCAACTTGCCTTGGCAGTTGTGATGTGAATGTTAAATATAACTTTGCCCCAAACAACGTAGCATTAGACTGCCATATTGTTGATAACCAACAACTCTAATTCTTGCCCTGTCCTTGTTTCTACCTGCAGCCCCGAATCAAAAGTCATGCCTGACTCAGGAACTTCAAGAATCAGTCAAAAACGATCCCATGTTAGAAGCTGATAAAGACACCTATGATGATACTCGTGAGACAAGGAACATCTCTATAGCAAATACCTCCATCTCATTTCCGAATTCCAATACATACAAAGGGAAGCCCAGGTGGTTGTCTGGGCGGGGGTTCAGAGGGAAAAGTCCACAGAAGAAGGTCAATTTTTCAGAAGATGACCGCTTTGGGAAGGAGGCTCTGGATCCGACTGTAGAGATAAGAGATGATGACAACAACAAAGCCAAGAGCAGTATAACTCTTGAGGAAATTCCATCTCTGTGCACAGAAGCTGTCAAAGAGCAACAGGATGCCATGAAAGCTGAAAAATCCTGCATGGACTCAAATGAGAAGTCAGAGTGTCTTTCTTGTTTTGATGAACTAACCACAGTAAGCACAGCCCTAGGTAAAGAATTAAATATCTTCTGTGTGCAAGCAAAGACGGCAAAGAGAAAAACTAAAGGGGCAAAGACACCAAGAGGTAGGAAGAGCTCTGTGAACCAGGAAGACAACCATCTGATCAGCCAGGGTGCTGAACGGAGAAAGGGAGATGAAGCAGCACGCCAGCGTGAAACAAATGATTCAAGCTCTGATGGCCATCGAGAGGAGAGAGAAGCCAATTTGGATCTTGCCCCCTGGCAGGCTGATTTTGATTTTGAGAATGTGTTCAAGCCTGTTGTCGCTAGAGGGCAGCGCTCAGTGCGCCGCAGTCTTCGGAATCAGAGCAATGCAGATAATGTCACAGGTCTGGCATGGATGACTTGGACCTCCCCCATCTTTAATAAAGAAGACCGTAGGAGCACCCGGAGACGCGGAATCTGCTGCCTTCCAAACCCCACCTTTGTTCAATGATGAGATCCAACCTTCACCTTTTGTAAGACTTGACCTACCCACCCAGGATACAGCCTGCCATACTGAACCTTTAACACATCCTATTGATTCATGACATACCTTGTTTTCTTTCAATTACACAGAATGATGTTCTGAAGTTAACAAGCTTGTTTCATGTCAATAGAATAAGATCTTTTTTCCTCAGTATATTGTTAGTGCTGACTAATAATTTGTATCCAGTTTCTCCAGCCAAACCACTCAATACACATCATCTTCTCCAACCACCTCCAAATCGATATCAGCCACTCGGCTGGTAATCACAGTGCCTCTTCTCTCTCAGTCCACAGTCACTAGATCGAGCCTGTTTGAGGCGACAGCTTCTCTGGACAGATGAAGATGGCTGTATAACTCTAACCATCTGGCAGGCAAGGTTAGAGGGTGTGGGAATAATGCAATTGCAAGATGGGAGAAAACCAGGCACAGAGAGCAAATGAATACTGTTATTGTGTGTTTTTCTGTTGAAACGAAATGTCTTCGAGTGTTTCCCAGGTTCAAAAGTTTCTTAAAATATATCATCATATTAGATGGTTCTGAGGTAGCTTCCTGAAATGTGGATTCAGAATACTTTGCCTGCATTCATTAGATTAAAATGTGTTCATTTTAACACAACCTATCCTGGAAAGAATGGCTTTAAGAATTTAAAAGCACCATCAGGTCACTTCACGGAAAGTGCTTTTTACATGAACCAGGCCATATTTGCGAAGTGAAGACAGCACTACATAAATCACCATTCTGCCGTACATTTTGAAAACAGCTGAATATCTGGAAGTAGACTGACCCCTAACCTCATATTCAAATCAGCCCCTCTATGCTGCCTTCATACATCTGCCAGAGGAATGGAGTGAGCAGTAAAAATTGAGTTTCAAATTTACTCAGTAGAGGGAAATTGGCTCCCAGAATGATGCATGAGCGCAATCTATCCATCACTGGATAATTGACTCCCTCCTTTAACATCAAGTCAGTCGCTTGGCTGAAGGACACCAGAGGTTCCTGTCTCTGTGTGCCAAGGGCCTCGATACCACTCCTAAATAGATGAACAGCCTCCTACAAAGTAATATATTGCAGCGATGCTGTTGTGCCACCTACTGGCAGCTGGGGGGAGCTTTGTCTTCAGTTGACCACCAACTAATCTAAACAAAGAGAAAAAGTCATGCGAACTAGATCTGTTCACCAGAAGAGGAAAGAGATCAGTAGAAGCAAATTAATTTGCATGAATGGGAGGTTTTTTATGTATTTTTCTGGTTGGGTTCAAGAATCATCTACGGTCTTGAGTGTTTCCTTCCTCAAAGCATCATTGGCACACCTAGTGATTTTCAAACTTTGATCTGAAAATTGGACATTTTAAATAGCTGGATTGTATAGCATAGCTGCACCTCTGTACAAGTAGGTCCCAATCGTGTGCGTGTGTAGCCCCTGTCCCTGGCAGACAGGCATAGTGGAGACAGCTTAACACAAGAACAATGGGGTCCTTTGACTGAAACGACGCCCCTCAGACAAGTGGCCTCCTGTCACCGTGGCAACCCCCCATGGGACAGGGAGCGGGCTGACAGCTGTAGATGAGGACTCACAAAAATGGAGTCCATTTCTTTCTGCTGAAGCGCCACTGCTCTAGATCCCCCCCCCACACACACACACTTTTCTACACATGGATCCATGTGAATGTGGATGACATCTCATTTTACTGCTTCATGTGATTGACCTCAGCGTTTTGACTCCAACTACTGTCTATCCAACATCCCCAGGAGACTGAAAGACTAAGATCACTAAATCACGTCTTTAAAGGCCCCTGTTCCTGTTTAATAAGAAAGCATTCATCTCATTAATAAATAGGTGGCTAAGCTACAACTTTTCACACTTAACTCAACACTTGATTTTACGCCTCATTTTCAAAACTGATGAGCAATTTCTGCAGAAAGACATTCTACAGTCATTGGTCTGTCAATTAGTTAATTAGTGGATGAATGGTATTAAGTTATCCTGCTGCCTCCATCCTTTCTGCACTGGTTGCTGTGAGCCCTCTTATTATTGATGCTGAGAGGCACGTCCAGTAAACCCTGCACAGCTCTCCCACAGAGTCATGGACAGCAGGAGGATTGTATCAAACAAAAGCAAAGGCAGCAACAAGAAATACTCTGGCTACTCCGTTTGGGTTGCCGCCCCAGTGTGTCTCCACACCACAGCTGTGGCCGACTGAGACCTGCTGCAGACAGCTGCCTCTATCATTGTCTTGCTGTGTCTGTTATATCAACAGGTGTGAAGTCTCCCACATCATTCCAATAGAAGTCTAATCAAAGCATTTTTTATTTTTCGAGAACTGCTCATTCTTCCCTTTTGAAGTAGTTGCTTTTTAAATCAACAAATAGTCTTGCAGTGCACATACACTCTTTCTATTTCTTCTTTTCCTTTTGGCTTTTCACGTCAGGGGTCACCACAGCGAATCAACCTTCTCCAGCTAACCCTTTTCTCTATCCTCTCACACCAACTAACTTCATATCCTCTCTAACTACTTCCTTAAATCTTCTCTTCGGTCTTCTTCTAGACCTCCTGCCTAGCAGCTCCTATTCCAGCATCCGTCCACCAATATATTCACTATCCCTCCTCTGTGCATGGCCCGACCATCTCAGTCTGGCTTATCTGGCCTTCTCTCCAAAACATCAAACATGTGCTGTCCCTCTGATGGACTCATTCCTGATCCTATCCATCCTCATCACTCCCAAAGAGAACCTCATCATCTTCATCTCTGCTACCTCCAGCTCTGCCTCCTGTCTTTTCATCATTGCCACTGTCTCAAAGTCATACAGCATTGCTAGTCTCATCACTGTCTTGTACACCTGTCCTTTCATTCTGGCTGGTAGTCTTCTATCATATAGTACCCCTGGCACTTTTCTCCATCCATTCTAACCTACTTGAACCCGTTTCTTTACCTAACCTTCATTCCTCTCTGTTCCAGAGCAAACCTCCACCTCTCAAGATTTTCCTCAACTTGTACCCTGCTCTCACTACAGATCACAATGTCATCTGCAAACCTCATGGTCCATAGAGATTCCTGTCTAACCTCATCTGTCAGCCTGTCCATCACACTGCAAACATGAAGGGGGCTCAGAGCTGATCCCTGATGAAGTCCAACCTCCACGTCCAAACGTCTTTGTTACACCTACAGCAAACCTCACCATTGTCTCACAGCCAGTATCCATGTCCTGCACCAGTCTTAACATTTTTCTCTGTCACTCCAAACTTCCTCATGCAATACCAGAATTCCTCTCTTGGCACCCTGTCGTATGCTTTTTCCTTTTTCTTGTTCTAAAAAAGCGCAATGCAGCTCCTTCTGACCTTCTCTGTACTTCTCTATTAGCATTCTCAAAGCGAATACTGCATCTGTAGTACTCTTCCTAGGCATGAAGCCATACTGCTGCTCACAAATACTGACTAATGCTCTCAGTCTAGTTTCCACTACTCTTTTCCATAACTTCATTGTATGACTCTTCAACTTTATCCCTCTATAGTTACCGCAATTCTGCACATCCCCCTTATTCTTAAAAATGGGCACCATCACACTTCTTCTCCATTCCTCAGGAATCTTCTCAATTTCTTAAAATCCTGTTGAATAATCTAGCCAGAAACTGTACCGCTGTCTCTCCTAGACACTTCCATACCTCCACAGGTATATCATCAGAACCAACTGCCTTTCCATTCTTCATCCTCTTCAATGCCCTGCTCACTTCACTTTTACTAATCTGCTACTTTTTGGTCTACAATAGTCACCTCTTCTACCTTTCAGTTTTTTCATTCATCAGTTCTTCAAAGTACTCTTTCCATCTTCCCAACACTCTTCTAGCATCTGTCAATACAATTCCCTCTCTATCCTTAATCACCTGGACCTGTTGTACATCCTTTCCATCTTTTTCTATCTGTTTTGTCAACCTGTAAAAATCATTCTCTCCCTCCTTACTGTCCAACCAAGCATATGATTCATCGTACACCCTTTGTTTTGCCTTTGCTACCTCTATCTTTACCTTACGCTGTATCTCCCTGTGCTGTCTGTTCTCATCAGTTCCCTCAGTGTCCTACCTCTTCTACTTTGGTAACTGCTTTCTCCATATATACTCCTACACTTCCTCATTGCACCACCAGGTCTCCTTATCTACTTTCCTTCCAGGCGACACCAAGTACTCTCCTACCTGTCTTCCTGATCACATTAGCTGTAGTTGTCCAGTCGTCTGGAAGTTCTCCCTACCCACTCAAAGCCTTTCTCAATTCCTCTCTAAAAACCATACAACACTCCTCCCCTTTCAGCTTCCTCCACTTTGTCCTCTTGATCTCCTTGTCACCAGAGTCATCCTACAAATCACCATCCTATGCTGTTTGGCTACACTATCACCTACTTTGCAGTCACTGATTTCTTTTAGATTACTTTGTCTTTACAAGATGTAGTCTACCTGCGTACTTCTACCTCCACTCTTATAAGTTACCCTATATTCCAGTCTTTTCTGGAATACATTATTTCTATTTATTTCATTAAATTGCCCTGGCTTGAGAGTGATGGTGGGTCGTGCAAAATCAAATTTTCATTCATCAGCATTCCTTGCCTCTAATGCAATGGGACCGAGTAGTTTTTCTCTCAAGGTGCAATATTTTGCCTCCAATGAAAGCCGAGTTTCTCAAGATAATCCAACCTTGTAAGCAGGTTTTATTTTCTTTCAAATAAACTGCAACCCTGAATATTTATGCCTAACTCGATGATAGTTCTCTAAATTCAGCCACTCATGCTGAAAGAGGATGAATAATAACATCAGTTCAGAGGAGTAGGTTTCAAGATAAGCTAGTTTCATCTCAACCATTAGTGGTTTTACTGTCTTGTGGCAGAGACAGCTATCACCAGGAGGTGGCAGTAACTTGCCCTAAAGTTTTCTAACAAACAGGTTAGTTTTGTTTAAATACATCACTTATATGAGTCCTACTTGGAATTCCTAGTACAGAAAAATCCCCTAATGTTCGAAGTAAATCCCCGAATTGTGCTACACGTAATAAGTGTTGAGTTCATTTGTCTTGGATAATGGCCTTTAATGTGATCCGAATGTATGGAGGCTTGTAAGAAAATAAGTGATTATGTTGGTAAGGAAGAAAGGATTTCTGTTTTTGTTTTGTTTTTTTCATCCCTGATACTTTCATTGTGAGAACAAACAAGCCAACTAGCTGACTGAGGATTGAGGCAACCATTTATCTAGCAGATAACAGTTACATCATTATAACTTAGAAAGCAGTGATAAGTTGAAGCTTTAGGAGGGGGGAAAAAGAACGTGTTTGTGAGCTTTAATGGAGACTATCAGGAGATTCTCTTCAGTGTTTCCATTAAAGGAAGCAACATTTCAATGTAAAGGAAATAATCTGTTTTCAACAGGATGTGGTCTGGGTGAAAACCTCCAGAGGACAAACTACTTTAATCTCACCATATGGGTCATATGTCAAAGACACACACTTCTAACCTTCTCGCTCTTTTGGGAAATGTTGAACACATTTTGTTTTGGTTTTTTTAGCCCAAAGGAAAAGTCATTGCTTTATGCTGCAGTAAAGTCTGTTAATCCATATCAACGCCCTCGAAATGAAGAGAGAGCAACTTCGGTGTCTGCCCATCTGAAGCACAAATCTAATCCATCTTTTATTTTAAATGTTCATAGGAAAGAATAAGGGTTTATGATAAGCCTATGCACTGAGGCTTATGTGTAAACTGAGTTTTACAAATTCTAAAAATGAATAGCTGCCTCAGAACTTTAAGGAAGAATTGAGTTGGTTACAATTTATCCTACATTCAGTACGGGGGGGAGCCTGTCCCAACTGCCACTGGGTGAGAAGCGGGGGTACAAGTTGTCGGTCAATCACAGGGCCACATGTTAGAACATACAACCATTCACTCACCAAGGCAATTTAGGCAATTTAATTTTGAACTTCCTACATGCTTATGACTGTAGGAGAAAACTTGCGTTGACATGGGAAGTACATGCAAACTCTACACAGAAAGCCCCCCCTGTTGGAATCAAAGCAAGGACCTTCTTGCCGTGGCGGCTGCGCTATCTATTGCGCCACCATGTCCCCCTTTATCATTCAATAGAGATTGCAATCAATTGTGATTATGATCTATCAGGCTTTTGAAGGAGGCCACTTATAATATATTTATAATGCTTTTATTACCCCAGTGTTTGTAGGCAGCTATGAGGTGCAAGAAAGATGTCATTACTGTATCTTAATGTTTTTAATTGGGCAATAGCAAAGCCTTTCGATTTTAGAGCTGATTTAGTAATCAGCCTTGGTTGATAACTAAACCGATAAAATTTGATTGTCATTACATTGAAAATGTGTTACTTTTATTCATTCATTTTTCTTAAATCCATGGTTCTGGAAGGTTGACTGCTGTTCGCCGTTGACCAATGAGATAATCCCATTGTCCAGGTGAAAGTTTGTTCCATGGTATTGAATTAGATTTTTTTACCTGTAGTCATACCGTATGTCCATGTGAACACTTTGAATCCTCACAAAACGGAGGCTCCGCTTGTATGACCTCTCAACCACGACGCTCTGTTTGCTTTGATTCTCCCCTTTACAGGAAGAGTTTATCTTTTCTCCCCTCTCTCAAATGCCCCCCCTTCATCTCTAAACCATTTTCCAAGCATGCACCCTGTGCATGTATGTGAATGACACTGCATCACTCAGGGGAGATATTTGCTCTACCGAACGGCCTTAGAGCATCCTCTTAAGTGTCTATAAATTAAGGCCAGGTGAAAAAGGAAATAAGTTGGTGCTCAAGATGGCTATCTTCGACACAGGTTTTGCTAAATGGATTATGTGTACAGATTAATGGCACAGCTCAATGGCTCAGTCAGTATGTGATGATCCCGGGTCAGGTGCTCTCATGGATTTCCCTCCAGTGACACAGTCAGGTAAACACTTTAGGTTTCTAGTTCAACATTGTCAGTAATTTTATGACTTATCAGCATCACATTAAAAGCAGATGATCATGACCCCCTGCCCCTCACAGGATGAAATGGTATAATTTTGGAGCTGATGTTGTGATTTGTCTCTCGCCCTTATCAGATGATTCAAAAGTCTGACTTAGTGAGATCTTTGAAATGTGTCTTTTCTTTCAAATAAAGCATAAAGAGCGGTGAAACATTCATCCAAAAACATGTGAGACATATATCAAATTTTAGGTAATTAATCCATTAAATCAAAGAAAAGGCCTGAAATAGTTTATAGACTCCAACCACATCCAGGTTGGACGTTTTGAGTCCAACTTACATAGTCTTGAGTGTACAGTCAGACCTGCTTTAAATGCCATGAAAACCCTCGGTGAAAGCACTTGTATAACACATTTGAACATGTTCAGTTTTTTATATAAGACCAGCGAAGTTTGTGGATGATTACAGAAAAAAGTGTGCTTAAAGCCTATTCAATTTGATTTCTTTTTCACTGATGTCAGAAAAGCAGCATACCCACACCTTGCTTTTATGACCACATTTAGGAGCCTGTATTAGATCCAAAATGATTTGCATGTATCTTTTACAAAAGGAGGGGTTTTAAGTGGTGACCATTTCTGTAAAGTGACCCTTGAATCATCCCTGGGTTGTAAAAAGCTCATTTCCTCCAGTGATTGCATGTATTCCTGAATGGCTTACCTGACATTGCATCAACTTGCATCAAGTAGTTTGCAAGTCAGTGCAAACTCTGGATGGCCGACCGCCAGTCTTCCCAAACATATTTCTGGAGTTGATATTTGATGGTGTTGAAACTCCCCTTAGGTGTTCTCTAGCTTTGTAATGTGAAGCAGTTTTTTTCAAAATCAAACCTTCCTGTGACCCCTCTGTACTGGGAAGCACCTGGATTTGTTTCATATCTACATGAGACATGTTGTCAATATTAATCTTACACTCAATATCTAACATGATAGTGTGAACGAAGTACTGTAATGGCTTCATGCAAATTGCACTCAGAATGAACTGCATTCTATCTGCCGTGTGATCTTATTTGTAGCTTGATGGATTTGCAGTAAAAACTGCTCTCGCCTAGTTGTGTGGCTGCTCTCACCTTTATGAGTTTCATTGTAATCAGCCACATCGCCCAAGTTGCCCTCAGAACTGGAGGTGACCTGCTCAGGATCTGCGGAGGCCAGCGGGCTCATCGGTGAGGAATGGACCTGACACACGTCGGCCTTGATAAATGAGCAGGTGTTTGTTTCTCTGTTAAGTAAATAGTGTCATTAACGATGGCCTTGGAGCTCCTGAGTGTCGGCTCTCTGATTACTTCCTGGCCCCCGCCATGGTTAAAAAAAGGATGTTGTGGCTGTCGGGGGTCAGGGGATGACTCCTCGCCTTGGGCTCAGCTGCAGTGTGCCATGGAGGGGTTGAGTTGTGTCAAAGGGAGAAGGTGAAGGGCAGTGGAATCTGGACACTTTCAAATTACTCTGTTCATGACTGCTGAGGAAGTTTTTAATATGTTGGAAAAGAGCTATCATTGCTGTGCGTCTGGGGTTCTAGGGCAGCATCACTGTGGGGACATGCAGAGAATAAGGATACTTGACACTCACCTGCCTTTACTCAGGAATAGAATTAAAATGTTGGACTTGCAAAATGAGGCCCCTCAGCTATTAGTGAATTAACCGATTCGGAGTCAGGCGGACTTTGTTTGGATTCCATTGGTCTGTAATTTTAGGCTTTGATACATAACAAAAATCAGTGTATTGAGTGTTACTGAGTCAGAGTGTCAATGCTTATTGCGACTGGGGGTCACAACTCATATAAAGCAACTTCTTTACAATCAATAAGGTGTAATTAGTAGGTAATGGAGGGAACCTTAATAGCCCATTTTTCCCAACTAGAGAAAAACTCTTGAGCCCAGCTTGAAGGGTTAGCGTGGGGTTGTCCTTGAAGCACGGCTGGGGCATTGCAAAGTCCAAAGGGCATAACTAGGTACTCAAGTGTCCGATTGGGGTCTTCCATTCAGCTCCCTGGCAAATCTGAACTAGATGGTAGGCATTTCGGCTATCCAATTTGGTAAAAACAGTGGACCCCTGAATGGATTCGAAAGCTGAGATGAGTGGTAGGGGATATCTGTTTTTAACAGTGATTTGATTCAACCCACGGTAGTCAATACAGGGGTGTAGGGTCTTGTCTTTTTTTTCTGGACAAAGAAAAATCCAGCCTCCACAGGAGAGGGGGAGGGTGCAGCAGCCACAGATGTATGTCTCCAGGGCCTCACACTCAGGTCTGGACAGGTTGTATAGCCTACTTCCAGGTCGTGGAGCTCCAGGAAGGTGGTCTATAGCAGTCGTAGGGCCTGTGTGATGGCAAGGACAGAGCTTTGTCCTTACTGAAGACCGTTCGCAAGTCATGGTATTCCGGTGGAACAGAAGTTACTTCAATGGCCGGTTCTGGAGTCTTGAGGTCTGGTTGGAAGATTGTAGGGCAGATTTTAGGCAGTTAGACACGCAAAACGAGCTCCAGCTTTCAAGTCAACCATCAGCCCAATGGACAAGGGGGTTGTATAGAGCCAGTCATGACAACCCTAATACAAGTGAAGCTAGCAACAGGGAAAAGGAGGAACTCCGTAGTTTCCCTATGGTTACCTGAAGTGATTAGAGTGACTGGGTTGGTTTTGTGAGTAATGTTGGTCAGAATCCTCCCGTCCAGGGCAGGAACAGAAAGTGGGGTAGGAAAGGGTACAATGTTTAGGTTGAGACAGCGGGCCACGCTGGGATCGATAAGATTCTGTTCACCCCCTGAATCCACAAGTGCCTGGAGGCCATGAGCAGCAGCATCCCATAAAATAGTTACAGGTAGTTAAACGAGGAGAATTGTGTTGAAGAGTCCCATCCAACAATGCTTCTGCCTCTCCTGACGGTCGCTGTCTTTTAACAGAGGGTCACTGGAAATGTAGTGACCAGGGAAACTGCAATACATTCCTGACCTGATGTTGCCGTTCCTAAAAGAACAGGCGGCCCGGCCGACCTGTTTCAGTTCTGGTTCCGGAGTGGTAGACCTGTATCTGGGATGAGACAAAGAGCTGGAAGAAGATGGCTCATTAGTGCTGCGCACAACCGGTCGTCTTGTTCCCGCCTTGCTTCTCTCCCTCAGAGGATTATCCAGGCAGATATCCAAGGATATAAGTTCATCAAGGGTTTGGGGCTCCTCCAAGGGTGCTAGTTGGTCCTTCAAGGAGTCATTGAGAGCATGATAAAAAGTGCTCTTAAGGGTGGGGGGTCCATTCCGATGCAGCCGCAAGCGTTCTAAATTCGATGGAGAACTCAGACAGTTCTCTGACCCTGTTTAATCAACCAGAGATTTCTGGACCCGGTGGTGTGGTCGGAATCTTCGCTTGGATTCCTCATTGAATTGCTTAAAGGTGCACCTAAAGCCAGAATCGTCCTGGAATTGGGCCTAAGCCCATCTTAAGACTGTCAGTGAGGGGTCCAAACGAGATTTTGGCATTATCATGGGGGAAGCACTCTGATGAACGATTGAATACCAGAGAGCATTGCCAAAGGAAACCCCCACAATGACCTACATCCCCCGAGAATTTCTCTGGAATGGGGAACCTAACCCCACGGGAGGTGGATAGGGCCTGGGAGACTGGTGGAGCGGAGGGGGCTACTGCAGGTGGAGAAGACAGATTTGTCGGAAAACTAATCAGCATCTAGGTAAGCTCAGCCAGACACTGTTTGGTGATCTCCTGTTATTTGTTAAGGGACCTCAGAGCAGCTTCATGAGAGGAGATCTGTTCAGCTAGGGCCCTCCTGAGTGTCCGCTGGGTCAGAGTGTCCAGATTGTTCTGTCATGATGAATGTAGGGATTGGACCCAAACGCAAGAACACTCTGAGGAGGTAAGGCATTGGAGGGGTTTATTTACAAGGAGACGAATGGAAGGCTGTGCTGGGTCCAGATTGTTTCTGGAGCCGAGGGAGTCTCGGGAATTTGCGAAGAGGGGCAAGACAGGGACCAACAATCTGGCACTGACGGGCTGGCAACACTCTCCCTTGATCCTCATTTTGATGACCCACACCTGTTGGAGTTCAACCTCCTGCACGGCTGCTGCATGATGAGCCGCCGGATCCCAGCAATCTCACTTTAACTTACATTCGTTTGATGATGCTTGGAGACAAAATGCCATTGTCCTAGTTTAGAGGCCACTGTACTTTCAAAATTTCGGATAATTTATCACCTCATCAGTCCCTTGACAGTTCATGAGGCATCTTTTTAAGGGTTCAGCCCCCATGGCCACCTCGCACCGCTATGAACTTGAAAAAGGCAGACAAAGCGAGGCGTTTCTGTTCAGTCTGTGATAAACATGACACGTCTATATGTTGATTTTGCACCAATTGATCAGAAAGATCCAGTAACCGCTTCAGAATTTGTCAAACAAACAGAACCTACACTGAAGAGAAGACACTGAAAACAGGTATTAACATGTCTTTACTCACTGCCGCCTCCTTTATTTCCAGACAGAAAATGCGGTGCTGCAAACCCTGGATAAATGAGATGTGATGTTATCATTACTCTCTGCAGTTACCTCCGTTGTCTCTCTTCCTATAAAAAACACAGCCAGCCCTCTGTCATTGTCATCCAGGCAAGATACGCCACAAAGTTACTTATCACCACCACTATGATGAGAATAAGCGTGTCATGCTGTTACACATCTCACAGGATAATCTGTGATTTTAATTCATTTCAATATGCTTACATAACAACCTCCAGCTGTTGCCTCCTGCTTGCACTGGGGGAGACAAAACATGCAGATCTCTACAGATTGCAGGGATCTAATTATTCAATTAGAACTGTATTGAATGAAAAACTGATTCACCACAGTTAAAATCATTACAACACTGATCGTTGCTTGCTGTGTAATACAGCTTCAGTTGACGACAGTGGCCTCATCATTCATGTGAGAGTACACTTTTTTTGCCCCTATTACTCTGTAGTAATTTGAAAGTGGTATCATTAATATAAATGACTGCAAAGTGAATGGCCCCTGAAATATATTGCACGGCTCATATTGATGAAATCAAGGAATTACACATCATTTGCATTCACTTGGCCATTAACCATATCCTTTTTGACATAAATCTGAGTCCTGACTCTAAATTAAATTGATTAAGGAGGGTCTTCATGTTCTGTGGAGACAAAAGCTTGTTGTGTAAGTCAGAGCTTGGTTAAAAGCAGCGGAGGCTCGTCAAGGAGAGGCATGGATGTGGCTGGGGGAGAGGAAGACAAAGCCTGTTGAATGCTAGAGGTTAAGCCCCCCACTACCACTCCACCACACCCCCACCAGCAGGCCCACAGGAATGTGTGTGCGAGAGAATCCTGGAGGCTGTATTGTTGTCTGTGGTGCATCCTGCTCTACAAACACCACAGAGATACGGCTCCGGAGCCCAAAGCTTGGACCTGGAAGAAGCCTGCATGTGGGAGGTCTTGATAACAGAGAGCCACAGAAGGCAAATCTGCAATACAAAGTTACCGTTTGGGTAAAAGTGAAAAATACGGTGTATCGTGCAGTAATTTAGAAAGATCAACTAGTTCACCCTTGAGGAACAAAATAGGGTTCTATTTTATTTTAACCGACCTGAAATAACAAGCCTCCAGAACAAACCCCAGCCATCATTTCCTTCTAATTAGCTTAGCTGAAACAGTCCCTCTTTACAGCCACACTCTGTGTCTCGACCTTAGTCTCGACCCCCACCCCAACCCCCCACCATCACAGGCCACGTTGTACTCTTTGGCTCCTGAGACTTGCTCAAGACATCCACAGCATGTCCAGCATATCCAGGCTTTCCCTCTTTACCACCTGCTCCCAGATGGAGCAGGATCGTGTGTCGCTAATTGTACAAGTTTCCTTGTGAAACTGTCAAAAACGGGAGAGTTATATCGGTATTAGATTTAGAGAATTACTGCCCTCGTGAAAAAAAAAAACAAAACAGAATTTAGGTAAAAACAATGGGGGCGGTTCAAGTACTTAATATGTATAAAGTAAGGGTTACGAACAAACTACAAATTTAAAGAAAATTAGACTGAACCTGGTGTGAGTTATCAGGAACACTATTTGAAATGATGGGAAAACAATTAAAATGATTGAAATTTTAAAAGTACAGCAGTAGTAATATGACTAATCCTATAATGACATAGTAGTGCCAAATTTCCATATTTGAATTTTTTATTGTTCTTCCATTTTTATTTCAACTTAATTTCTTTTTGAATATGTATGTAAGCACGTAAACCTGTGTTTCTGCTTGTCCACTTTTCCACAACATGGGCCATCGATACATAGGTTATCTCCAGCCAAAAAGGTTTTGAAATCATAATAACCACTATACATTTTTCTTTATTCGACATTTATCAAGTCCAATAATCAGCTTGTCCTTTTAAATTGTGTCATTCGGCTCTGCCTAATTCCTCCTCTGCTCTGGGCTGCATGCCTCCCTGTCACTGCATTGTTGCTTCTTATGCCTTAGTTTCTCCACACTGTTCTTCGCCTCTTCACTTTCTTTTTGTTTTGTTGGTTTCACCAGTCCCCGTCAAGGGCCAGAATGTACAGGAACCCACATTTTTTTATATCTGATACATTACCTAATAGAGCAAATCCCAATTCCCCCTCGAGTGGAGTGGCAAACCAGTCTCTGCAGATCAACTGTTGGGTTAATTTACATGTTGACAGCACTCTAACGTAATCTGCATGGCAAACAACTTTAAAATTCTAGGATAATCAGCTGATCTTTCACCAACCAGTGCTTGTTGACAACTGCAGCCCCCACCAAACATCTGTTAAAGGAGGCCTAAATTGAGGTCTACATGATCTACAAGCAGATCATGATCTACATGCAGCAGCAGCGAAAGAGGCTGCAATGTATCTGTCCGAGCGGAGGTGGAGGTGTTTGTGAGGCCGCGAGGCTGTCAAGTGACCTGCTGATGTCACTCGGCCATTGTGAAGTCACTATTGTAGGGGCCTTGTGTGGAAGCTGTGTGGGTTTGAGGTACCTTTGTGATGTCACTCCATCGTTCAACATCACGGCTGAGAAGTAATGAGCAGACACGTGGTTCACAGTCAGACCCATCGGAAGTCAGTAAGGTGACTCCATGAATGACGAATCTTGTAAAACCAAACCTGGTAACCACACCTAACCAAAAAATGACAAGCCAACCAGGAATGCTGCAGAGGAGTGGCACCACCTGGACCTGGATACACACCAACACCAGCTCCTCCTGGCCTAAGCTAGCCTCAGAAGACTGTGAGAAAAAGGCTGAAAAATAAGAATAAACAAAGTGCAGAAGAAATACATTTTCTGGCCAGAATAACATCTTTCAATGAATAGAACTGGAAAGTCAACTCATTAAGAAGGTTTCTATAGCGCAGAGGATCCTTTGTATTGATGCATTTATCTGGGTAGAATCGGGGGCTGAGACGTTTCGACTCCCACTGATACAACTTTGTCGTTGTGAACGGAAAAATGGCTTACAACCTCTGGGTATCATGTACATTTTTGATCTAAGTTTTCAGCAATAGATTATATAAATGTGAAGTTGCTCTGGCTCCTGTGGTCATGAGTTTAAAAGGTAAACCATTTTTTGTTTATAGACTTTCTTTAATTTCTGCAAACGAAAGTTACATTCTTAGAGTTTCAGATGCTTATGCTTATCCCTGCCACTGTTGTGTCCAGAGAAAGGTGTCTTGAATATTATGTTTTTGTCCCCAAAACCTCTGTCACTGCTTGTTCCTGTGTTGAAGCCGTCATAGAAGAACCACTTCACTGAGATTTAGGAAATGTTACAGCTTTTCAATACAGCCGAAGCTGTATCCACGGATTTACGGTAAACCTGGACAGAATGGATTGGGTAGTAAAGCTGCTCAGTCAGACTTGAAGGAAAACATCAGAGTTCCTTGTAGTCTGTGTTATGAGGCCTGTAAAGCAAATGAACTACAGACTTCCATTCCAAACATCTGGTTTAGGGCTTAGAGAAATATGTAGGACAAACCAAATCCAAGAAGGGTGGCAAAAGAATTGTCTACTGGGAGAAATATATACACTTTATTTACATAAACTCGTTACTCATTGTGCGTTAATAGGGGGAGGGATCCTTCATGAACTGATATGTACACGGTTTTATATATCTCTTCTGGGCTTCTGTGGCTTCACCTCATAATTCATCAATTAATGTTGTGAACTTGATTTGAAAATTAGCCAAATCAATAAATATCACATTTTCCTCATTGTACTTGTTAAAGCTTGAGTGTCCACATGAATGATAGAGAAAATCTTCGGCTGCTCCCTTGAGGGGTCACCACAGCATGTCATCTTCATCTAACCCTATTCTCTGTATTCTCTTCTCTCACACCAACTTACCTCATGTCCTCTTTCACTCCATCCGTAAATCTCTTCAGTCTTCCTCGAGGCCTCTCGTCTGGCAGTTCCCACCTCACCATCAATCTACCCATATACTCACTATCCCTCCTCTGTAAATGACCAAACCATCTCAGTCTAGCCTCTCTGACCTTATATCCCAAATTTCTAGCATGTGCTGTCCCTCTGATGGACTCATTCCTGATCCTATCCATCCTCCTCCCTCTGAAAGTGAACCTCAACATTTTCATCTCTTCTTCTGCCAGCTCTGCTTCCTGTCTTTTCTTCAATGCCACTGTCTCTAACCCTGACATGATCACTGGTCACACCACTTTATTTTGCACCTTTTCTTTCAATCAGATCGGAAGAGCACACGT
>CAAKHD010010418.1:37462-59222 GCA_901007705.1 Fistularia tabacaria
AGAGATGACGCAATCATTATGGCATTCTAGAGCCCCCCATGAGAGACTAGTCTTTTTTTGGGAGTCCCTTCTGGAGGTTCGGGGGGGGGGGCTGTGAGGCAGACACTAAGGGCCATGGCCTCTCACCCCATGGGACTACCGGCTGGGGGCATGGTTTGGGTCTGGGGCATTCTGGGACAAGGAAGATGACTGTCAGTTTGTTATTAGTGTTTCAGGAAAAAAAGTTACACTCACCTTTGTCTCTGCAATCCTTCCTTCAAACACTACAATTTTACATTCGTTTTCAAAAGTTTATAAATAAAAAATGAAAATTAAACTAAGCTCATCTCTGTTCCACAGGGGCCAATTGAAATATTTCTATGTGTGTACCCCACGCCACATTTTTAATTTGTAAGCAAATATTGTGACGTGTAATAATATAGAACCTTGGTGTCTTAACATAGTGATATACCTGTGTATGCAACATATACATATAAAAACATATATATATGCGTGTGTATATATAAACACCTACATACATATAAACATACACATATTAATTTAACATTCATTTATACACACACACACATATATATATATATATCTTGCATTAGAGGCATCCACACATAAAAATGCATCTTTTGATGTTTTGAACTTTGATTTTACTTTGAACTTTTATTTTTTCTCCCCATTTAACAAGTTGACTCCTTTCCTCTTAACAAGCATTATCAAAGCTGTTGTCACATCTAGATTAATATAAAAACAGTGATGTAAAGTAGCCTTAAGGAATGAGTTCACAGTTGGACTCAATATGTAAACATTCTTTCTCACTGAGCCTGAAGTGCTTTTCCCAATAAACCAACTGATATGTGACTAATTGATTGGGAGTAAAAGCTATAACAAAAGTTATTAATAGGCAGCGGGGAAAATGGCTAACTCTCGATTACACATCACATGGAAAAGAAAAAAAAATTGACAAAACATGCACAGTAACTGTAGCATGAAATGGTTTTAGCCTGAAGGATGGCTTGGCAAATGTCCAGCCAGGAAGAAATGGAGCAGAACAAGATCCAGGAGGTGCTGTTGTGCAGCAGGTGGATGGATGTGTGCATGCATGCATGCGTGTGTGTATGTGTGTGCGCGCTCGCGCGCATGTGTATGTGATTGTGTGTAAGAGAGGGAGAGGAGCAGGGACGGCTGCAGGGGGCAGGTGGACACTGGTGTGGTTTACAGGGGGCTCAAGGCCCCGAGCAGGTGGATGCACAGAGAGCAGACATTAAAAAAGGAAGGATTAAGAGAATGAAAGGAAGCAGAGGATTACTTGTCTCCTTTTCTCTGCTGCCAGGAGAAAAGCGGTCTCATAGCCAAAACATCATGATCACTTTTGTCTTCACCAAATTCACCTGATTCTTTTCAGTGTTATGAAAAATTAGAGAAAGCATATAGAAATCAAAGCCTAGTCGGCATCAAAAGTTCTAAGCAACATTATTTTAGGAGATCGGACCTGAAATATTGGAGAAACCGACTTTTACTATTCTATTCTAGTTCAGGTGGTCTGTGAAATTACCAAAAGCAGTGAAAAATGTCACATATTCTCAGCAGGCAAAGTTGATGGGCAGTCTTATATGCAGGGATAATTATTAATTTCAGATTTATATGACAGTAATAAACCACAAACAAATATTTTTATCAATCATGAATTAATTATCCAGCCAGTTAATAAAGGATTACAAATTGGAGGTTTAGGCCCACTTATTTTCTTAGCTTTAATGCAGCATTGTGGGTTAAATGTGTGTTATTTATCTCACTTGAAAACTTCTTACAACGGTCCATGAATAACAAAATATTTGTATGATACATTTTTCAAGCCCACTCTCCTCTTCCTCCAAGTTATCTGTTTTCCATTTGCCACAGGAATTGATTGCGCTCATCTGCTGCAAGTGAAACTCGTCAAGTTGTGCCTGCGCCTCCATTTATCTGACTGAAAATCAATATAAACTTATAGAAATGACAGTGAAACGACTCACCTCCTCCACGCTGGTTAAATTGTTTCTGTAGTTTATTGGTAGACATGGCCTCTGCTGTGGATCATGCCGTGTGGCATTATTTATTCATGGCCTGGATAGATGTGGTGCTACTTCTCCTGAGTATTGTCCATCTGCTTGCAGGCTAACTGTACACACTAATGTAGTAAGTGTGTCCTCGGGTGGTGTACTAATAGCCACTCATGTGTTAACACTTCACACTATTTATCTTTGTAATAATACTGCTGTTAATTAGAATTAGTGCCTTGTCATTGAAATGTGATTTATTCATCCCTGAAGAAGTGCAAGATAAACAGTGATTACAGTGTGACCTCACTAGTTTTATTTGATTGCCACTCCGCTGACATGAGTTCACCCTCTCACAAGGCAACGCTAACATGGGAAAAACCTTAGGTCTAATTGCTTCCAATAAGAGACAGTATAATTCATCTCTGAGGAGTGCTGTACACATCATTTTACACAAAGCTGCAGATGATTTAATTTCCACCTGGGGTGTATTCAGCATGAGCCTGTAATAGAAAAGGAAGATTGCTGCCAAATTTCCAACATAAGTACTGCCGTACTGCTATGATCAGGAGACTGAAGCAGAAAAATCAGTTTTAGTCTATTGATTGCTGCTATACTGAGGTCATCCAAATGTATCCACCACAGGTTCATCGCTTACCCACGAACATGTGACACTACCACTCCCCATTTGGACGTTGCAGGCTTTATATAATGTTTAAGTCAGTTTTTCTCTGCTCTATGTTTGTCACTAAATAACATTGCTTATTCAGAGCAAAATTATATTGAAATTATTAGCATTGCAACATGAATGAAATGAGTGTTATCTTTACATTAGTTTGCGTCCGTCTGTCACCAGATGCTGCAATTTATGTGCATCAGAAACCCCCAATCTCACCAGACGTAAATTATAAGGAAAAGGTGTTAGACTCAGCTGTCATTTAGTGAAACCTAACAAAGTGAGTCGGCTGCAAATGGTTTACATAATCATTTTATTTGTGGAACGATAATGCTCTGTTTCACAGTCTGGTGAGCAATTCATCTATACCCTACTCTGCACAGGCAGGACGATAATAACATATTTTAACATATACTGTAACGATCCACATAGCTACACACTAACATTTGATCATCTGCGGGGACTGCGTTTGCAAAGCTACCTCCTCATCTTCATGTTAAAAAAACACACAGCTGCTACAATAGACTGCAGTGTGGAGGGAGGTCTCACTTTGATCTTTAAATACCCTCTAACGTTAAGGCGCTCTCATTGGCTTTGATTTTATTTCTACAACTCCTTGGAAAATTTCATACGTTCCCTTGAATCATCCCAGTGGCTCTAGTACGGCGGAGAATACGAGAACACCTCTGCTGTTTTTTTTTTTTTTATTCCTCCTCCTCTCCTTCCAACACCATCACCATCTGTCCCTGTCTTCCATTTCATGTGCCCAAGCAATATCCACAGCCCTCTCATAGCAACAGCCCGCTGCCGCCCCCATCGCCTTGCAGTTCGTTTTTTTACCCTCCCGTCCCTGGATCTTCGCTCCGCACCATGCAGACGGTCCCTTGGCCCTGCCTGACGGTTCAGTGTTCCCCCCTCCCCCACCAACCGTGCTCCTGTTTCACTCAAAGATGGCGTCGGCTCCAGAGCCTCTGGTCTCTGGCTGCATTTTTAGGCTTGTTGTTGTCTCCGTTTCGCACGGTTTTGGCACCTTCCCCTCAGCGGCTCGACACGAAATTCCGGTGAGTAGCCGCGGAAGTCAGACGGCAGGATAGGTTTTTTTTTTTTTTTCACGCGGCCACCTTTACTCGAGCTTCCCTCGGAAACCAGAACCGGACCAGCTCGGGCTCTCAGAGGAACCTCGAGAGGTAGAGCGAGAGGGGTACGAGGGGATTGTAATAGCGGAGGAGGGCGGGGGGTACGGAGGGGAACTGAGGCCTAGCTACTTCGCTCCAGCGGCCTTGTCTTCACTGCACCGCAGGCTGTAGTGATACGTGGGAGGGCGGTTGTGGAGGGAGGAAGTCGCCAAGGTGGAGACCGACTGTACGGGCGCGTCTGATCGGGCAGTGGACCCTCACCATATCGAAAGCTAAGAACGGTGCCGTGGACCGCGCAATCCTGCAGGAATATGCGCCCAAGAGATCTTCATTTTCGCACTTGCCCACTAGCCGAGATGGCCGTCTGCAAGTTGCATTGTGCCTTTTACAAGGCCGCGATTTTACGTTAATATGTGAATGACATTCAAACTGTGAATATTGGATGTGATTGTAGTGGTATAATGAATAACGTTGGGTGGGATGGTGGCCAAAGATGAAATTGTTGTCTTTTTGTCCGGGGGTGCTGGCTAGCCGTTCTCCCCACGCTGTTTACATTTTGGGTAAGCGAGTAACGTTAGTAACAAAACCGTAACGCTAGCTCCCTGGCTAGCCGTTAAGGTTAGCTTGCTCCACAACAGCAGTTAGCGGGAAGGCTTGTTGTCACACACTTGGCAGTTTTGCGTATCAATGAGCGCCAGCAGGACCATAGGAAACACTTTGACAATGCAGGCGTTAACTTGGCTTTGATTTTCGTTAGCGCTATTGGCTAATGTTTGCTAACTGTCTGTGTTTTGACTACATCGTGTTTACGTTAGCAGCTAGCCCAGTTTAGTTTTGAGTTTGGCATCTTTTTTTTTACCGCCGACTTTAAATCATAACGTGATGAATTTGTGCTGCATCTGGTGGCTCTCGGGGTGGCTCTTTGGCATAAGGCTGTTTTCTGTTCCTACTAGTGAATTTGTTTATAACGTTTTAGTTATTAGAGAGCTGAGCGTAAAACTTAACAAGAGCTGTTTATTATTCCAAACTGTCCCATAGCAGTGCTTCCGTTCTCGTGTTCGTTGTTTTTAAGAACGTGGCTTTGTTTAGGTATCAGTGCAATGACAAAGTTACGTAAGCAAGTTTAAATGTAAAACCTACTTTTTTTTAAGGTTGTATGTATTCCCTTTATGATATATCCACAATTCAAAGACCAAACTCTTAACAATCACAAAAGTATTTTGATAATAATTGCAATGTTTTGCTAATCTTTTGTCTGGTATGTCTGTATTTTTCCCTCCATTTCTTCAGGGGGAATTTGCTGCCAAAGTGCAATAAGCATGAAGGTGATCAGCCCTGGCTGCTCCCTGGGGTGAGATATCTGTTCCGTCCTGGAGCTGAGAAGACCGTACTGCTTGAGCACAAGTGAAGAAATGGAACATGTATGCAGAGAAAAGTCCCAATTCGCTGGATTGTTTTAAACCATAGGGAACACATTCATTGAACTTCTCAAGACCTTTGCCATTGACACACTAAACTCTTGAGGAGCATGGTTTTCTTTCCTAACTGTCTTTGAGAGTTGGGTAGTGTGCCGTGCCAGGAAGTTGACTGATTTTATCGTTTAGGTATTGTTTTTAGGGATAGAGTTTGAAATGCCTTGTTTTGTGAAGCCAGTGATATTTAAAAATGTACTTTGTATATCATAATTTTAGGGGCCAATAAGCCTTTTATATCACCCATTCCCCTTGCTTTCCACCAGGCACCATCACCTGGTTGGGAGTGGGTGGACCCAATTTTACAGGGGGGAACATTGGATCATAGGGTTTGTGCTATGGTCAGCTGTTCACTCCCGTGCTGTTCATACTCAGTTTCAGAGGGACTCTCTGTGCGACCCCAGGACAAGGGATAGTAACCAGACAGAGGGTTAAAAAAGGAGGCGGCGGCGCTGCGGCGCAGGCCAGGTGTTTGTACTTGGCCTATAGTTCCTGTTTTTGTGTGGTCATTGTGGTAAGACCCCAGGGTCCCCACACCCTGCCAGACTGTAACCATGGTGAAGTTGGCCAACCCAATGTACACCCAGTGGATCCTAGAGGCCATCAAAAAGGTGAAAAAACAGAAGCAGCGACCATCGGAGGAGCGTATTTGCAATGCAGTCTCGATGTCCCATGGCTTGGACCGCAAAACAATCCTGGAGCAGTTGGAGCTTAGTGTGAAGGATGGTACCATCCTTAAGGTCACAAACAAGGGCCTCAACTCCTACAAAGACCCTGACAACCCAGGGCGCCTGGCTTTGCCCAAGCCCAAAGGTGGTGGAAGCTCAGGAGTTGGTGGAGCTGTTAGCTGCAGCAGCAGCAGTGGTGGCAGCGCTCAATCCCATCCAGTGAAGAAACCAGGACTTGACTGGAACAAGTTGATCAAACGGGCACTCGAAGGCCTCCATGAGCCAGGCGGCTCTGGCTTAAAAAATATTGAGCGCTTTCTCAAGTGCCAGGCTGATGTAGCAGCTTATTTGTCGGGAAGTGGGTCGATGGGGCCAGGCCTCTTTCACCAGCAGCTAAGGGTTGCCCTAAAGAGGGCTGTGGCCCACGGACGTGTGACCAAGCATGGTCCATTGTTTCAACTTGTCAGCCGCAGTAGCTCCCAGGATGATGGCACAGGGACGGTGTCTCTGGAATCACTGCCTCCTGTTTGCCTGTTGCCCCACGAGAAAGACAAGGTAAGCAAGGATGTCATACACTCAACAGATAACTGTCAAACTTATACATTGCTCACACTGAAAGTGACTATAAAACAATTCATAATTTTATTTTTAATCAAAGTAGTATTGATTCTTTTGACATGTTATCTTTGATTGACTTTTTTAGGTAAAAACAAATTCTCATTATTAGATACTTGGATATTAAATGCTTCAGTCTCACAGCCAAAGTTTTACGGCACTGTTGCAAAAACGCTACTGAAACAACTTTTAAGGCAATGGTGACCTTAGCTGTCATGGATTCTTTTGTGCTCATCAGCTAAACCTTTAGAAAAACAGAATAGGCACAATCTGTGGAAGCAATAGACTACCCCTTTTTGGTATCTGCACATCTATTTTACTTACTTACAGGCTACTGTGCATCCAAAATTTTCCAGATCTGTTTAATGGTAACACCTGAGAGATCAGTGCTGGTGTTTCTGTTTGTTCAAATTGAATTGGTTTCAAAGCTGCAGTTTGCAGCATGAGCAGAAGGTCTTTGACTGTGTGAATGTCATTTGTGAGTATTCATCCAGCATATGGTTTAGTGGTTTCCAGATAGCACATTGCAAAGTTATTTTAGATGTGGTTGACTAGGGCAGGGCAGCAGTTGTGAGACCAGGCAGGAGCAAATGAGCTCACTGTGTGTTTGGTCAGGGTGACCAGGTGTCTCCTCTGAATAAATGTTTAAGGGCCTCTTGGTAAGCTTCATATTGCTCAAGTGGTTGCATGAGAGTATCCCGGGTACGTGTGTAATGGTCCACACAAGTGATATGAATTTAATGCTGCTGAGTGGAACACTACCATTTTTTTAGCATTAGGGGGGCTTGTCGTTGAGGAGTAGGTCAGGAGGTCAGGAGTCACATGGCTACCAGCCTCCAGCAGAGTTAGGACCAGCGATGCTGCTCCTCCCTGTCTAAAGATGGGTGGACCAAAGAGTGCAAATGGGAAGAATACAGTGAAGTAAAAGTGAGAGATAGTCTGTTGTGTCACCATAAGAAAAGGCCAGAGTGATGCAAGCCACAAGCCTCTGAAAGGGAGAGGAGTGGGAAGAAAGAAAGAGAGTTGGAGAGAGAGGCAGAGGCAGACATGCAGGCGACAGAGTAGAGGGAACACACCCACTTTTGTAACCTGATCAGAGAGTGCAGCCGGCTGCTTCTACAAGTTAGGGACATGTATGCTTACAGATAAGTGAAGAAAAGACTGACTAAGTAAGTGCATTCTGTGCAATAAACAAATCAGTTAGCAAATCATAGGCCATACAATTTACACAGCCATGCAAACACACATTTGAACAGCCAGCATGTAACTACACTTTCTTAGGATTCTACCTATTTGCCAGCCTGTCATATGGTCATTTGTCAGACAGTAGATCTGGAAGAAAAAAGTCTTGTCCTAACTCCTGTTTGGACTGGCACCTGTCGTTATTTGGTCCCTGTGTGAGTGTGTACATGTCTGTGCAGACACAGGATCGCTTGAAAGGATACACACACAGAATAGGATTAGCCTAGAGAGCAGGCTGGAGTCACATGGGGTCTGCCTAACACAGTGACCTGCTTGGCTGCAGATGGTCCACCTCTTAAGACCAGCCTCCTCTATGACTCAGCTAGTCATCTGCCTGCAACACCACACACAAACACAACACACCACCATCAAATGAAACTACAAACGCGTTCAATCTTAATATAAAAAGTGGAACATCTTTATTGGTCAGTGAGATGTAATTTAATTTTTGGACCACAGCTAAAGACTAGATTCTGTAAATGAAGTCATGCTGGCATAAATAGTTTTAGCATTTAATGTTGGAGCCTTCCAGCTAAAGAATTTCCTTCGGGATTAATAAAGTTCTATTCTATTCTATTTGAAAATTGGCTGAAGTCGAATGTACAGCTACCAATGTTTGTTCTTCCCATCATACATAACCTTAATTAAGACATAAGCAGCACAATGGTATACATTTTTTGCACAGCTCTTTTATAACAAACGATGAGTTTTAATAGTTCTGGTTCTGGTTTATTAGAATTGGAAATAAAAGGAAAAAGATGGCTACTTTTTCCCATGTTTGATCTTACCAATAGAAAACTAGAGGACATCATTATTAAAACAGCAAACTGGCATCATCCATAATAATAATTACAAAAAAGTAAAAAGTATGACTTTACAAGCTTGATTAACCATTTAACAATAATGTTTTGCACATACATTATATCCAAGAAGGAGCCCTGTGTTCAACTATTTACAGTGCATCGAAAATGACTGTATCTGCTCCGTATGGTGTGCGTTTCATAAATTTACACAACATATTTTGTAGACAGTTGAGCTTTTATTTTTGTAGAGTCAGTTGTAGCTTATTGAATTATAATGCATCACAATTTACCAAGTTTTTAGACCTCCTTTTATACTCCAGAGCTCCGAGATCTGATATCAACTAAAATATAGCATGTTTTGACAAGTTAATTACAATTTCGACCCATTCTGCTAAACTAACAAAGAATCAATAATACTGTAACAGTACACCCCGTCCACAACAAATATTGTAACAGTAGTAGATTTATAATCTCCATCCAGTCCCAAGTAGCAGTGGATGATAAATCCTTTTTTTCTGTTATTATAATAATAATAACAATAATGATGATGATGATAATAATAATGCATTTTATTTTTATGGCAACTTTCTTGACATTCATTGAAGTTTATTGTCAACCTAGTACCATTCGTTCAAAGTAATGACCCTCAAATATCAACAGAGTAGCTCAAGCAAACACGGAAGTTCACCTCAATACGACAGACTACTTCCTTTTGCTCTCCTAATAGTTTGGGTCTAATAGTTAGGGTTTGTCATCTCCATGAACAGGGTGGGAACATGTGATGCTGATAACAGTTTCTTACATTACTGAACTTTAATTTACATTTCGCAAAAGCCTTTGTCTAACATTTGCATGTCAGCACAAAATACTTACGAACTTGACTGCCAATGGCTATGGAGCGAGACCTGTCCAAGCTCAAGCCATGACCATTATTGCTGCACCATCTGGCAAATACCTGATCACAGCAACACTGCCATCATAGTTTTATTGATATGCTCCATATTGAAGAAGTTTTATTTCTTTTCTTTTTTTTTTT
This sequence comes from Fistularia tabacaria, assembly GCA_901007705.1. NCBI lineage: Eukaryota > Metazoa > Chordata > Actinopteri > Syngnathiformes > Fistulariidae > Fistularia > Fistularia tabacaria. The sequence continues at coordinate 47,141 of CAAKHD010010418.1, forward strand.
TTTTTTTTTTATTAAGCAGCTGTTTCTTTGAAGTGTATGCACCCAATCCAGTCAAGAAAACAGGTAGGGAGCGAAAATTCTATGGAATCTAGGTTTAAATATTCAACCTTGATTGATATAAATCTTTACTGATCAATAAATTGAATTGGTGTTTATACTCTTGGTCCTTGGTATGCTGTGACAATAGAAGCAGGAAGAATACAAACGTCAATGTCAAGAAAAACATTTAGGACCTAATGCTCAGAGCAGTCTGAAGGCCAAGCTTTATTTCTTTTTTTTAGAAAAATAAAAAAGGTCCATTCTGAAGGTATGGGAGACGAGACAGTGCGGAGACTTGCAACTGTATCTCGGAGGAGTCCCTCCTATCTTTTTGTGCTGTTGCTGTGACATTTTTTAAAGTTTCCAGTTTGATTGCTGCTTAATGTTTTCTATCCATGGTTTAGTTTTTCACATGAATGAAATACATTAATGATTTAACCATTAATGTGAAAGTCATAATCTGTGTTTACAAAAACATGTTGATGATCACATGATCACTGATCTTCCACCAGCATACTTTTGCCATATCGTCCCACATTAATGCTAAGTTATGATTTCCCAAAGAGAAGGAGAGAGAGAGAGAGGGGCTATGAATGAAGGCAGAAGGGGGAGGAAAATCAAAACAAATGGCTGAGCACCAGCTTTGACCCCATTTGTTGAGAGATTTGTGTACTCAGCTCCCTAATGTTTGTGTCAGAGTGCAGTATTCAAACAGGATCCCAGACCCTATTTCTGTTTCTCTGTCCCCCGCTCTAGTACTAATAGGGTGCCATTGCCAGGTCATCAGGGGGGAGGTGAATGAGGATCGAAGTCATCCAGAGGTCATGGATATATAGATGGCAAACCTCATTGCCTCCCTGAGCACCCGTTAGCAGTATGAGACTTTGGCCATTAGGTGGGATGGGCTTGATACTGAGCCTTTGTGTGTGTGTGTGTGTGTGTGTGTGTGTGTGTGTGTGTGTGTGTGTGTGTGTGTGTGTGTGTGTGTGTGTGTGTGTGTGTGTGTGTGTGTGTGTGTGTGTGTGTGTGTTGTTCATCATCTTGTAATAATAGGCAAGAGCAATCTCTGCCCTGCGATTGGCCTCTCCTCAACAGCTGGAGTGGGGTGAACCAGAGTTCTTGATGCTGACATGCAGTGTCATGGTGAGGACGTGTGAAAAAAGCCACTTGCGAACAGCATACACACACGGTGATTTCCCTCCATAATTTCCCACTGACCAATGAACTACTTTAGCTTTTGCTACCATACTGCAGCTCTTATTTTGCTGGTAGTTGTAACACTGCTTTGTCCTGAGATAACGCTTTCTGTAAACCCTGCTTGAAATATTAATCAGGCAAATTCATTTAACTGTCCATACTTGACTAAATTCTGTCTATATTTTAACCACATGTACAAACAAACACATTATTTCAGCTTGTGTTTGCTCAAGGTTAAGACATGGTGTCTTGGAGGACAGTAAAAGGAAAAAGCCTCCTCAGAAGATTCCCTTCGTGCATCCTACCTCTTCATCTTTTCTCTTATCCTCTCATTTGCTCCATTGGTTGTACACCATGTTACAAAGTCAGATGTGTATTTTGATTGTAATGTCTGATGTATGGAAATATTTTTTGGGCTGACACCACACCATGGTAATGCGGGGAAGATGTTTTTTAATGGAAAGGAAGCGACTACCCTTGACAGTATAGTTGAATTCTTGTTTCATCAAATCAAATTTTTCAAGAAAGACATGACCCATGTGGAAATTTCTGCTCCGCTTTGGTCAGCAAGCAACTATCATTTCTAGTAAGCTGATCCTATAACTTTTCTAATCTGTGATGACTTTACAACAAAATCCGGGCCACCAGCAGTATGAAGAAAATAGGATCAGATCGATACATTATAGCGAAATGAATGACTGCTTGGGTTTTCAGTGAAATTGACAATCAAAATTAAATTTCAGTCTTATTAGACTGAAAATGTTAAGCAATTGCAGAGTAAGCATTTATCAGTTTAGAGTGAAAACTTAACTTGAAGGACGCTGTGCATTGTCCAAATAGCTGTAGTTTAGGCATGGTTTCTGATGCATGGTATTATTTAAATGTACACTGTACAGAGCCTTTTTGCATTGTTACCTTGGTACTGATGTGGCAAAGCTGTTCTCAACAGCTGTGTCTGATCCCCTCCATAACATTGCATTTCCCCATATTCTTTGTCCCAAACTAATTATCCAGCACTCCTCTGGTTTGAGCTCTTCTCTGCGATGCAGTTATTTCAGAACACAGGATATTTGCATTGGCTGCAGCAGGGAGTCTGTGTTGAGCTGATGCTCAAGTACAAATCAAGCTTAAGGCTAGGCTCACACTCAGCAAGTCTGTGGCATATTTAGTTCAGCTAAGGCTGGTAACATTAAAAGACACGAAAATAATACCACTGTTTGGAAACATTTTGAGCAGACCGAGGAAAGGCATGCAAGCATGATCTTTTCCAAAGGTCATTAGTTATCTTGATTAATAATCCAATTCTTTGTTTCATGTTTGTTTGTTTGTTTGTTTGTCTTGCAAACTTTTCAGGGTTCTGCCAGTTTTCAGAAATTATTGTTGCATATGGTGATCAAACTATTGGATATATGACAAAGAAAATGATGTCTTTGAAAAGTAAGGTTAGTCAATATAACTACCTCTCCACACTTACAACAGTTTGTATTCAGTTGTATCTTTAGCAGAAAAAAACATTAAAAAGAAACAGTGTGTACTCCATGCATTATTAACATCTGAAACTAAAAATAGACACAAAAAAGAAGCACCACAGAGGCATTACAGAGCTAATGATTGGCTCTAAAGCGCTTGCATTGGCAATTTGTCTTCAAGTGAAGTTGCTTCTGTTTGACCCTGCTGGCAGCAAACCACCACCGAGAACCAGAAGCAGCTGGCCAGTAGTCTATAGAAATGGCATTAGCAGTCATGTCAGCGCCCAGAGGGAGCAGTTACCTCCAACTCACCAGTGACTGTGACGCGAATGGCGCTTGGCACAGAAGGCTCTGCAAGGCCTCTGCAAGGCCTCACCACCCCACAAATGGAACCAATGTGTTGAGCAGCTGTGGAAGTGTTGCTGGAGCACGGCCAGTCGGCTCAATTTAATGCAGTTATCTAGCCATTTGTACTCTCTGGTTAACCTAGTTTTAAAAGGCTGATGGTTGGCTAAAAGAAGGAAAAGGGTCTTTACTCAGACTGTTACGATTTTATACTTTTTTGATTAAAAAATCTTTGTAAGAAGTATTTTCGAATTATTTCTTACTGTCAACAAATCATGTGAGTGGTTATTTGAAAATCATATTTGTGTGTTTTTTTATGAAAATAGTGTGACGGTATGCCAAAGTGAATCTTGTGATTACTAGATCTTTGTGCTTTAAATGACTTGTGGAGCTAGTGTGTGATATTGTGTGTTTGTTGTCTTCACTTTCATGGCATGTCCTGGAGCATTGATCAATGAGTTTGTGTTCAGGGGGCGGGAAGGCAGTATGGTGGTGGTGGTGATGGTGTTTGGGAGTGGGTGAGGGGGTGAGTGCCGAGATTCGGTACCCATTTTAATGAGATCCTTGACTTGAGACGAGACAAGGACAACGGCAACACTTTACCCTCTTTCCCTGTTCTCTCATTGCCTTATATCCCCCCTCCTCCCTCCATTTCTCCTTTCGTCCTCCCACCATTGTTCTCTCCTTCCTGTGTCACTCTACTGTCCTCTGTGTTTGAAAAACAGCAGCCGGTTGTACAAAGGGAAAACCAGGCCACTTCTGTTATCTATTATCTTCCCATTCAGGGTCTTTGACAGTGTGATGTGTTACCTCGTGTTGGAATTTAGAACATGTGAAAGCACTAAAGTAAGATCTAGGCTAACATTACAGTGCTTTGGTGCAGGATATAGAGCATGTTTGAACATATGGGTCTGTAATACAGTTTCTGTCTGTGTGAACTTAGTTCTTCCATTTCAAGTCCACCCAGTCAAGTCAGTGTTCAGTTGCAACAAGGTCTGCGTCTTTGGCTTAGTACAATGTTTTTTGCCCGAATCTGTCAAGTTTGCACCACCACTTTGCACCACCAACCATAATCGCCCTGATTTCACTCTTAATTAAATGACTGTTATATGTTGTCTGTTGAACACTGTTAACCAAAGCAAATTCTTTGTAGTTTAAAAGTTACTTGGCAATTAAAGCAATTTTGGTTCTGAGTCCAAGAAGTAAATAAGTGCTCTTGACCACACAGGGCTTGTAATAGACATAAAAAAAACTGTCAAAAAGTGCCTGTGGCACTTAACTCAGCCATCCAGGTGATGCAAGAAATTTCTAGAGCAACACTGTGGCGTGTGAGTTGTCCTGGCAGCCAGTGCTGGCTGAGATAGAAAATACTGAAACAGGGAGTAAAAACAACCCTCAGGAGGAATTTTAGGATTGTGTTTCAATGTTTCAATATCCCCATCATGGAGGGAGGATTAGCTTTTCCTTTTTTAGTGACTGTCAGGGATTAATTTACAGTAGCAACTAGTAACTGAAGCCCCACTGTAATACTTGCCTCCTCCATCCATGGTGTTTCTGTGTGTGCGAAAGGTGACTTGCTCAGCTTGTGTTTACTCATCTTTTTTCCGTACAAGCGGAGCAGTTGACCTCCTCCAGGAAAGGGTTAAGCAGCAGTGGTGATAGAGGTATTGGTCACAGAAGAGTCTCTTTCATTTTTCATCTTCTACTTTTAGAATTTTTAGTTTTGTCTTTTCATTAATTTTTGATATAGAATCCTGTTAATAACTTAATTTTTTCCATATTGTGTATTTTTTCAGTCTTGCAATTCCTTAATGAGCAATTTTGGCATCGTTAAATAATATGCAACCACACGATGTGGTTACCATGAAAGGTCTGTTTGAAATTGTATTCAGTGCAATGTTGTGTAGACCCTGAGTGTTTTAATGCACCACTGTGTTCTCTATTTCCCCCATGTGTCTCGGCTTATCTGCTTCTCTCTTCACCACTGTTTTTTTTTTTTTTTTGCAGAGGGCCAGATCTTCCCTCTATGTTAACCCCCCCCCTTACTCTCTTGCTCCCCACCTTTTGTTTCTCGTTTTCTCTGTGTACGAGGTTGGGTGGATGTGAAGTGGTGGGGTTAGTGGAGAGTGTTGGAAACAGCCTGAGTCAGAAGGAAATGAACCCAATAAATCAAGCTCTTGTCCCTGTCTTTTCCCTGCCAAGACCTGCTGCCTTCCCAGCTCTCTACAGCTACGCACATATACACCGGGATTCAGCTGAAAGCCCTCAGTCAATGCCATCTTGTTGTTATTCTATTTACATCAAAAGTATTGTTGCGACCTTGAAAGAAGCTTGTTTAGTGGTTCCAGAATAGTAATATAAAACACGATTTTCAGTATTAGATTACCAGAGAATGATGTGAAAGAAAAAAAGTAATTTATAAATGTTAGTTATGATAATAAAATGTAGGTTTTAAGTTTGTTTATATACTAAATGTTATAATTTTATTGTATACCACCACAGGCAAGATTAACCTTCTACCATGACAATTATTACTGCCAACAAATGTGCACACACACCTTCGTTAAGGTGACGCTCATTTAGATTCACAATACAAAAATGAGGGAAGGAACTCAAATCAACAGCTGCCTGACATAAGCTGCTGACTGGCAGCACTACAGTGACAACAGTTAGGGCTTCTGCCTCACAGCTCGAAGGACCCCTGGTTCAATTTCCACAGGGGGCCATCAAGGCATGTTCTCCTCATGTTTCCTCCCACACTCCAAAAGTAGGTTAAATGGAGGAAAAAAGTAAAAATTGCCCAGATGTGTGAATGAAAGAGAATGAGCAAATGGTTGTTGTTAGTAAGTGACCCTGCAAATGACTGGTGACTGGTGGCAGCTGGGATAGGCTCCACTATCTCCGTGACCCTAAGTGTAGGGTAAGTAGCTGATAATGGATGGATGATAGTATTGTATGTAAGGAAGCGAAACTCCTTCAAATGTATTGTTAATATTTTGTCTGAAATATTTTTACAACCTTCTTTTTTACCACCTGCTTTAAAAATCCACTGACCACTGGCTGGTCATATCCTGTTGCACAATCACAGATTTACTAAGCCTCTTTGGATAAACAAGGACATATCAGCATAATGGACTATATCAATTAAGAATGTCAATAATGATTATTGAGTTGTGATACTGTCAGTGTTTTGTCAGGGCAAACAAGATCACGTGAAAAGAAAGTCAAAATGTCTACTCTGAAGTCTTTTCTTTGATTTTTGATTTTGTCTGACTGAAAAGTAAATATCCCATCTGGTAGTGCTTTAGATGTAGATGCTACAATAGCATGCTTGTGCTGACATGCACCATGTAAATGACACCAAAGTTTATAGTGTAATGTTAAATTCAAGAAAAGGCTCTCCACATTCCAGCTAGTTAACACCAGCCCAGATGTCATGCAAATTGTTTTCAGCCTTAGCTTTTCTCTTTGCTCCGCAGTCCTCATACTGCAAATATCTAGGCAGTGTCAGCAGGATTTGTTGATGTTAAAATCTTGTGTCCCATCTTAGCAAAGACGCCAAGTAACGATGGAAGTTTTCTTCATGGATTACTCGATGATCAGTACTCATCATTCCCACAGCTTTTCAGTGGTTGCACTAATTTATTCTGTTTGATTTTGAGGAAGCCCCAGTTACTATATGTGTCCACAATCTCAAAACAGATTTCTCTACCGTTCAGTGCAAGATAAATTAACTTTACTAGGGACCTTAGACTGAAGATCTCTATTTTTTTTAGATTGTGACTGTAACAAAATTTGACATAAGTTTCATCATGTTATTTTGCAAACAAAATGTGTTTGCCTGCAATTACTTTTGGCTTATTAGGAGGCAGCAGTGAGCCACCACTTCCCCGAAGGGCTTTCAAGGAGAAATCATGTCTGGCCTGTGTGAAATGCAGCTGCTGTGCTTCAGGGATGTGATTTTCAGCTTGATTGGACACGCTAGTTTTATTTTATATTTGATAACACCTAAAGTGTTTTTGTTTTCCTAAACACAAGGCTACACATCAGCGAATGCATTTTTTTTTTACCAGGCCCAGGTGTTGCAAAGGCAAGAGGTTTTCGCAGTGTGATAAGAGTTAAGAGTTCAGAATATTGTAGTTGCTCAGTAATTATCAGTTTGAGTAGCACTTTGCCTCTCAACACTACTGTAAAACTATCCAGAAATGCCTGTACACAATGAACCTAAAATTAAGTTTAAACTGTTTTACAACAAAGAAGACATGAATTGTTTTCATCAGAATAGTAAAGCTGACTGTTTTTACTGCTTAAACTGTCAGAATTGTTCATTGTAAAAATAAATGAACAAAATCAGGGATTGACAAAGCTGAAATAAAGCATGTTTCTTTCCCCCTTGTAATACTTTTTTCTGGCACACTGCTGTATGTATGTGACTACCTCCATCTAGAAAGTATGAGCTCACAGCATGGAGGATTTCAGGTACAAATTTGATGATAAAAACGAATGTGTCTGGTTTCATAATTTCCATCATTTCAGCTCGCATCATTTGATACAAAAATATGAAAGTCATATTTTTTGACCTCATCCATCACACTTCATATGATACCTCGAACAAAGGCCAGAATGCCGTGTTGTAGCTAGTTCTCCCCTGCCTAACTGGAGATGCTAATAGATACTGATTGTGCAGGATGATGATGACGATGTCCTTAGGCTTGGAGGCAAGAAGACATAACCTTAAATCCAGCAGTAAAAAAGCAGTTGGTAGTTAGCTTCCCTCATTCATAACTCTTTCTTTTTAGTGTGAAAACATTTGTTTCAAGCATTCTAGTGGGCATTATTTTATCTAAACATGCAGTTGTGATGACACCTGACACGTTGCATACAGGTCCTAGCATGTGGCCTTCAATACTATGGGTTGTCTTGCTTTGAAAATATTAAGTAGAATAGAAATTTTCCTGGCATTTTATGACTTTATATTTGGAACTGAATTTTGTTTCCCAACCTAACAACATTCAAATGGTTTAAATCATGTTTTTCGCGGGGTTTATCCAGACCCCCCCAAAATGTCCTTTTGAAGCTTTCCTTTTGAAGCTGTCCTTTCTTTTTTCGAGAAAGGAACCTCTCCAATGGGAAGACTTTTGTCAAACAAACATTAGTTTTTGCAGGATTTTAATATTGCTGCGGCATGGCTATATATTTATCCTCACTGAGTTCTCACTAGAGGACACTTTATACAAACCTAAAATTGAATGTCTGATAGCTTACACTCAGAATGGAATATTTTGCCATAGTTCTGAGCTGCTAAGTCTTTGGCAGTCTTATCAAAGGAACTGAGCATTTGATCAAAGACAAAGGAGTCAACAGCCATTGACCCATGATGGAAGCCTTTAGCATGACATGTTGCATAAACCATTAAAGCTCATTCACAGCTTATATGCTTGCCCTAATGACCATGATCCAATGAATTATACTCAATTTTATAGTCCACAGCTTGTTAATTCATGCACCAGCAGACATCCATTTAGATAGGACACACAAGACTACTTTTTTTTTTAAAATCTTTTCCATGGTGAAGCTATGTTGTTTGACTGACAGTCTCCACTTTCTCTCCTGTCTTCCACCCCCCACCCCCACTTCTCTGCCAGCCGGTGGCGGAGCCCATCCCGATCTGCAGCTTCTGTTTGGGGACGAAGGAGCAGAATCGCGACAAGAAGCCAGAAGAGCTCATCTCCTGTGCTGACTGTGGCAATAGTGGTGAGTGTTGATAGTGGAAGAACTCGAAAAGGGCACTACCTCTTCATTTGAAATGATTGAAAAGAAATGAAAGATGATCCTTTTAAGTAAAACAGCAAAACCATAAAATAACAGTCGAAGTGACAATCTTTGGCAACTTTGATGTAAAGCAATACTAGACACATCCTGGCTATCTTCCCCCTAACTTGGTTGTGTCTTAAATTACTGCCAACTGCTTTGAGGTAAATTCTAATTGATTCTAATTCTAATTCTCCTTTTAAAGGAGTATTAACTTGAAGTGTTAACGAGTAATAACCCCAAACTAGATTTCTTTTATTTATTTTACGGGTCCTCCGGTTTCCTTCCACAGTCCAAAAACATGCAGCCTGTAAATTGGAAAAAATTGGGAAAATTTACCCCGAGTGAGTGAGCGAGCGAATGCTGTTTGTCGATACATGTGGCCCTGCGATTGACCGGCAACCAGTCCAGGGTATACCCCGCTTCTCGCCCGATGACAGCTGGGATAGGCTCCAGCATCCCCCGCGACCCTGAGTTCAGGATAAGAGGCAGAAGATGGATGGATGGATATTTTACACATCTAATTCTCAAAATTATTCATTCAAATATTATTGATGCTTGGTCTGTAAAAGGTTTTTAAAACATTGCTGAGTGAAGCTTAATGTTGCATTATGTAGTATAAACTTCTTTTTCTTTTGGCTTTACTCTTCAGGGGTTGCCGCAGTGGCTAACTAACCAACTAACTTCATGTCCTCTTCCACTACATCCATAAATCTTCTCTTATCTTCCTCTAGACCTCCTGCCTGGCAGCTCCAACCCCAGCATCCTTCTAACAATATAGTCACTATTCCTCCTCTGCATATGACCAAACCTAGCTTCTCTGACCTTATCCCCGAAACATCTAACATGACCTGTCCATCTGATTGACTCATTCTTGATCCTATTTATCCTTGTCACTCCCAAAGGCAACCTCAAACCTTAATCTCTGCTACCTCCAGCTGTTCTTCCTGTCTTCTCTTCAATACCACTGTCTCCAAACCATACAGCATCCCTGATCTTACAACTGTCATATACACCTTTACTTTCATTTTGGCTTAAATTCTTCTATCCTATATTACCCCTAACACTTTTCTCCAACTGTTCTGATCTGCTTGAACCCGTTTCTTTAACTCTTTTCCACACTCTAAATTGATCTGGACTGTTGACCTGATGTACTTAATATCCTCCACTTTCTTCTCCACACCCTGTCGCCTCATTGCTCCACTTAGGTCCCTCTCATTCACACACATTATTCTGTCTTGCTGCGACAAACAAACTACTCTACATAATGCTGGTTTTAATGGTTAAATGTTCAATGCATCTGGCAAGTGATCAGATATGATCTTATGTATCAGAATTAAAAAAGAAAATAAAAGCTTCAGAATTTCATGACATGTTACCCTTTTTGTAAAGCTCTTTGAATTGAAATGACCTGGGTGTCTCTGGGATGTTTAGAACCTATCTGGCGTTGGTATGAAAACCATCACACAGAAAGAGAAGCTGAATGCAGCCTTCAGAAAATTGATGCTCAAATAGATGCACCGCTTCCATTCATTTTCATTATGCCGCCTTCAGCTGTTACTATAAAAGACTGCTGTGAGTGTCTTTTGGTCGCTTCACACTCAAAGTGATTCAGTTTCTCTGTCATCCGCTGACATTTCGTTGAGCAATTGAAATCTGACATATCAAGTCATGACATGTTTCACATCATTCATTGGTTGTTATAAAACAGCAAGTTAATCTACTTTCCGTGATTACACTTTAGCTTACACTTCCAACTCAGTTTACCATACTTCATTGTCCAAAGACTTTTAAACAGTTTATACTTGAACTGTACTTCTTTTAATTCCTTGCTCGGTTTTGCTCAACCTCTTTCACCAATTGTTATCAGCTGGATGATGACACAGGGTATCAAAACTATCCAATCAACAGAGTCATGTCACCATGTTGTTACTATAAGTACCACTCTTTTTGTACTTGGCAGAGGCAGCTTCAGCTGAAAATCCTAACTAGAAAAGTACAAAGTTCTTGGAGGAAATGATCATTCAAACGACTTAAAACTATGCACTGCACTTTCTTCAGATTCCAGTGACACCCATTCCAGGTTCAGTGTCAGCATACTTTTCAGGAAAAATGGAAAACAAAGATTTCTCTTTATCGAGAGGGAGACTAGTTCTTCTTTTCCATGTGTTATAGGGGCCATATTCTGTCTGAGTGAGATAGACATAGATAGAAGTGTTAATCGTGGTTGTTGTAGTACTACTCCCCTAAGACTTATAGCACTGTTGCCAAGAACCTATTCTTAAGTAGAGTGGTGGAGTGATTTTGTTATTCTTTGCTCCCCAGTGGGTTTTTGTTCTACAGAATGTTTTCTTTGCTTGCTGCACCTCAAAAAAAAGCCAAAACAAAGCTCTGACTAATTGTCATCTATGTTTGAACACCCTCTTCACAGCCAGGTTTGATTCAGTGAATGCTTCCACTTCCAAAAAAATTATTTTCCCCCTCGATCTGTCATGATGTAATTGGGTCACTGCTGTCAGTCAGCAGCCAAACCAAAGGAGAGTGACTGTTAATGTATATTCCTTTTTTTCTGCAGGCCACCCGTCCTGTCTCAAGTTCTCCCCAGAGCTCACTGCACGAGTCAAAGCTCTTTGGTGGCAGTGCATCGAATGCAAGACTTGCAGCAGCTGTCAGGATCAAGGAAAGAATGCAGTGAGTTGATGAGCATCGATGGTGGACCTGTAGTAATACAGTGTCTGGAAATGCTCTTTTCTTCGCTGAGTGCCTGAAAGTGATGCTCTACAGATTATACACTTGTCATGCAAAGACACATTGGTTAAATGTTACTGATAAGATTTAACTGTTCAACAGAAATTCAAATGGATAATGCCTTGTTAAACATAATTTGATTTTGTTCTTTTTCAGAATTGTTGAAGTGAAAAAAAAATTCATAAAGGTCACCAAAAAATATTTAGTGATTACAATATATTTGATTAAACACATTTTAAACTTGTTTTGTAAAACATTACAGGTCACATCCAGATCATTAGTAGTTTACTCTAAATTAGCTTTTTGCATCAAATTCTAGAGAAATTAGACGTTAACAGTTTTTTTTTTCCCTCTCATATGACTTGCACTGCACATGTACAGGAAGCAGCATGGCAATGGAATGTCCACAAACATACCTTTTGTGTGTGTGTGTGTGTGTGTGTGTGTGTGTGTGTGTGTGTGTGTGTGTGTGT